>APFE031313110.1:0-22593 GCA_000404065.3 Pinus taeda | reverse complement strand
AAATCTACATAAGGAAGGCACCTCTCCTCATTTCATTTGTCTTTGGCATATCGAATTTCTCTTTGGTTGCTCGAGCTGCTTAGCTGAGTCACTTGCTGTTTAGCAAGAGTTCTTCAAGCGGAGAGCTCACCCTTTCTTCGGGGGACTTCGAGTGCCACCCTAGAGAGGTTCATCTACATTCTTTCAGAGGAGGTTTTCATTGTGATTTCCAGCAGTTGTATCCAGTGTCTCCAGGTGGTGCGTATTGCTGGAGGATGTAGGAGAGGCCAAGTTGTGATTTTGACATCTCTTAGAGGAGCTTTGGTCGGGAGAAATTCTAGAAGGGAGGCTTTGGTGTTTTGCTGCATTTTGGATGAGTTTTTGAGCTGAGAGAGAGAGCTTCGATTTAGTGGGGTTTTCACACTTCCTGGGCCAGTGCAGAGGGAGAATATTGTGCACACGTGGGAGGTGGAGTCTCAGCTATTGAGGTTGATCCTTGTCGGGAGAGACAAGGGAAACACTAGTGGAGGTGATTGTTGCTTTTCTGGAGCATTGGAGGAGGATTTTGTTGGTATATTTGCATGTTGTGTGCTTTAGTAGTTTTGGAAGGCATAGGGCCTCTTGGAGATCGATTTTGGAAGGTCAAAATCTAGCCAAACTATTTATTGGTTTTTCTGGGTTTTCTGAGAGGAGTTCGTGGTTAAAATTTCAGAATTTTCCGGACGATATTCGAGCATGAAATCCTAATTCTTATAACATGGTGAATTTCTAGTAGTTGAGAAATTTGCATCATTTTGAGGGTTCGACTTTGGCTTGGAGATAGGTCAAACTCTTTCTGGGTTTTGGTTAAGGAACTTGAAGTTAAATTTGCAACATTTTCTGATCACCGAAGGTGGAGTTTTTTGCAGTTCCTTTCCAGCCAACAGTGTAGTTTTCTAGGCAGTGCAGAGCGTTAGAGGAGCAACGATTTCCAGCATTTGAGATCATTGTATTATCACCTGGGTTCTGTCACACTTTCCATTGAGGCAAGCCCATGTGCATTCTTCCATACTATTGTACTTGTTCCATTGATTAATAAAATGGCTCAGTTGGTTCTTACTTCTGGATTTTTTATGAGCATTTGCTGATTGTTTAAAATTTCTATGCTATAAATTGTTTTTGCTTTGTATATCACTGTTTATTTAGGTTTGGAACATTACAAAGGATCACAACCATCCCATTGTTCGCTGATCTTCTCATGTTGACCCTCAAGATTCAAGTGCTAGAACACCCGCATCCTCTAGCTTGGGGGAGATACCTAACTTACTAGTGGTAAGGATGACACACCCCCAAGTCTCCTCATCCATCGGCCAGATGGGGAGGGACATTCCAACAAGCCTAGCTTGTGGGTAGGATGGCAACTGGGGTATCCTTTCCTAGACTTGATAGGGGGAGATACCCAACTTGTCATGAAAGAAAAGGATCATGCACACCCTATAGTGACAATAGGTAAGATGCCCGACCTACCACAAAGGGTAGGGATCATACACACCTATTTTTAGAGATCCCTCAACCCCAATTCTTCTTTGACTCAATTCCTCTCCTTGGGAGCTCAAACAGGGTGAAAGAGCATAGCTCAGTGTTCTCGATCAATCGTGACCCTTACCTAGGAGGGTCACATGCCTCTGTCCAAGTTGCTCTTTGAAGACCAAGAACTTACCTTTCGACAAAGCCTTGGTATGAATATCAATTATCTACTCATTAAAAGAAATGTAATGGAGTCTTACGACTGCTCTCTGCACCATATCTTGGATGAAGTGATATGTAATCTCAATATGCTTGGACTTGTCGTGGAACATGAGATTCTCAAAAAGTCGGATCCCACTCTTGTTGTCGTAGTAAATCACTGTTGTATCTAGAACTTGTTCAAACACCTCTCCAAAGAGCTTCCTCAACCATAGTGCCTCACAACTAGCCATGTGAGCCACACTATACTCAAACCTCGATTGTGCTAAGAGCAACGAATTTTTGCTTCTTGCTCATCCAATATATCATGGAAGATCCAAGTCTAAAACAACACCTTGACGTGCTCTTTCTATCACTAACATTTTTGGCCTTGTCAGCATCAGTGTATCCGTGAAGTGTCACATCTCTGATAGTGTATCTCAAACCAAGATTAATTGGCCCATTTAAGTATCTGAACACATGCTTAGCAACAACCTAGTGTGCATGTAGAGGCTCAGTCATAAATTGACTCAGAGTGTTAACCGCGAAACATATGTTTGGTTGAGTGTTCACTAGGAACATCAGTGCCCGAATCAACTATCGGTACTCAGAGGGATTTTCTAAATCGAGCCGTGCAACTTCTTGACATAACTTCTTGAAGCTCATCTCCATAGGTGTGGCCTGGACTTACATTCCACCATACCAAATCTTTCCAACTTCACAACATATTTCCCTTGTAAAAGGAAAATCTCCCCAGGCCTTTGGTACACCTCTAAGCCGAGGAAGTAGTGGATCAATCCAAGGTCTTTCTTCTCAAATTCAAAGGCCAACTCCCTCTTACATTTGAGAATCGAAGGCTCTCCACCTGTCAAGAATAAGTCATCAACATATAAAACTAAAATTAGGGGCATACCTTGAACAACTTTGAAGTAGAGGTGTGGGTTGGCATTGCTTCTTGTAATACCAAGCTTCATCTATGTGGGCATGCCAAGCCTTGGGAGCTTGCTTCAATCCATAGAGTTCCTTCTTCAACCCGCACACATGAGTATTTCTGTCCTGCTCCCCAAAGCCTTGTTGTTGTTCAACATATACTTCTTCCTAGAGAATGGCATGTAAAATGCAGTCTTCACATTGATCTAGTGAAGAGTCCATCCTTGGCTAGCAACAAGAGCAACAATGGATCGAATAGTGGTATAACAAGCAACAGGTGGAAGGATGTCATCATAATTGTCTCCCTCTTTCTAGGAGAAACCTCTAGCCATGAACCTTGCCTTATATCTCTTGATACTTCCATCCGCACCGTGCTTAATCTTGTACAACCATTTTGAAGTCACGACAAACTTTCCTTCAAGTCTCGGGCTACTTCCCTTACATCATTCTTCATTATAGATTCATATTCTTCAGCCATAACATCATTCCATACTTTCTCTTTCACAACTTCTTCAATGGTGCATGGCTCAACTTGTATGATGTTGCTCATAGCCACAACATATCCATGACACAGGCATGGCTGCTTGCTTTCCTTGAAGGTTCCTTTGGTAGGACATGCCTCTCAACATCTTGTAAAGTGTCATGAAGCCAAAACGTTCTCTTCCTGATAGGAGGATCACAAAGAGGGGTATCTAAGGGGTCCATGGGTTCTAATATATCATGACCAACATTAGACTGTGGCCCAGGTACAGAAGGACCTTCTAGTAGATCCATGTCATCATCCTTCTTGCTTTCCCAAGGGCAACATCTTCGTCAAATGTCACATCCCTGCTAAACTCTATATTCCTCTGATCGGGTTCATGTATTCTATATGATTTAGGATTTTCATAATTACCAACAAATGTACCTTTCTTTCTAGTAGCTTCTAGTTTGTTCCTCTTGCCCTTTTGTACATGAAAGTAGATGAGGCAACTGCAAATTCTCAAATGTCCAACATCGGGCTTTATGCCTATGAAAACTTCTTCGGGAGCGTTGTCACCAAAGGCTTGATGAAGAATCATGTTTTGAACATAGACAACAATATTTGCAGCTTCACGCCATAGAAACTTTGACAATTTTTGATCATGCAACATAGCCCGGGCAACTTCCATTATGGTCTTGTTCTTTCTTTTAGATATTCCATTTTGTTGAGGATTGTAAGGCACAATAGTCTCCTTCTAGATTCCAAATTTCTTGCAAAAGTCAATGAAATCATTTGAAATAAATTCTCCACCATTATCAGACCTGAATATTTTGATTCTCTTCCCTGTTTAATTTTCTATCAGCGCCTTGAAGTCTTTGATCATATCAAATGCATCATCCTTGTGCTTTAGGAAGAACATCCACGAAGATAATGTAGTACAAGTATCCACCTTGAGAAGTTATTGACAATGGTCCACATAGATCAGAATGAATAAGTTGTAAAATTTCACTAGTCCTACGCCTGCTAGAAGGGAATGGTTCCTTCGTCTTCTTTCCACTAGCACAACCCAGACAAATACCATCATGATTTGCTTGAACCTCAGGTATACCAGAAACCATCCTCCTTACTTTAGGTAGGGCATCATAATGAAGGTGAGCGAACCTTCGGTGCCACAATTCACATTGATGATTACTCATAAAGATGACCCTCATTCCTTTGTCCTCCAAGGCAGATATAGACACCAAATTCTTCTTCAACGCCAGGACATATAGAACATCATGTAGATGTGTAGTTTCTCCATAGTCCTATTGCACTCAAATTATCAAAGTTCCAGGGAAGCGAAAGTACCAACTTTTTTCAACAAGGATTGGATCACATATCAGCAATACATATGTCATAGTCATCCCATTCTGCTAGTTATATATTGTAAATGATCTTAGTAAAACCTTGAGTCTATGTAACAACTTAGGTAAGCCTGTAATTTGATGAAGAATTCCATCCTAGGAGGTTTTTTAACCTCACCGATCACTTGTGTTTTTCAATACGACTAATCGGAAGAGTTTTTTCCCTCCAGCTTAAACCCCCAAAGCTAGGGTGAAATTAAATTTGAATTATTAGGTGAGTCCTAGTGTTTTAGTCGAGTCTGATGTAAAAGTGGTTTGGGAATAATTTAAGCTAATTGGCTAAGTTATTTTATTACAAATCACTTGATTTACTAGATCATATTGAGTCGCAGATGGGTTATGTGTCTTAAGGGTCTAAGACAAATTTGTATTCCCTCTTTGAGTTTTGTAAATGGAAAATCTTATGTATTAGAGAGTTGAGAAAATAATTAATCCCCTTGTGTAAATTAATTAATTTTTCTGGCAAAATAAAATTAAATTCTAAGCCAAAAAATTAATTAATTATAGTCATAATTAAATTGTTTAGGAAAATAAATTCTCCAAATGGAAAAATCCGTGGGTCTTGAAAGAATCGATTTTTAAAGGTTCTCCACTAAGGCAATATTGTCTTTTTTCAAGAAAGTTTGGACCCTTGGACCTTGGTGGTTAACTCAAGGTCAAAATTTTGAGAAAATTAGCTCCAAATAATAAATTTTGAGTTAATTAAAATAGAATTAAATGATAAATTCGAAAACTCCACAAAAATAAGAAATCATGGGCGAAACTTAAAAGATCTTGAAGTATTTATCAACAACCAAAATTATTTTGACAAGGATTAAAGAAACTAACTGTTATTTTTCCATTTGGAGGATTTATCTATAATTTAGAGAGTCATTTGAGTATCTAGTCATTTGGATCTCTAGCTAGAATTGCTGTTGAAGCATTTTGTAAACTATTGTCTTGTTGGGAACTATTTTTCTACTATAATAAAAGACTTTGGGGTGAAACTTGAGGTGTTCTTGTCACTGATATGTGGTATGCATTGACTATGGGCTTCCTTTGTGGTGTTTTATATTGTTATTTTGAGATAATAGATAGTGTGTGCAGGTACTCAATCCTTGGTCTCCAAGTTTACAGACTGTAGGCAAGGGTTATTTTGCTTGGATCTCTAGTTTTTAATATTTATATGGTGGATTGGATATTTTCTTGGGCTATAGTAAGCATTAATTTTTCTGAAGCGTTTTAGCCATTCTTTCAAGGAAAAAATATCATAAAAATTATTTTCTCAAAATCTATTTGTAAACCCATGTATATTTTGTAAATTAAAATTAGTAAATTATTTGTCTAATTTAGGTTGGGGTTTTAGTTTTATTTTGTATATATTGGGGTTTGGGTGTTTCTATTTTCATTTTTGCAGGTTAGATTGAAAAATCAAGTGGGAGAAGAGCTAGATCTAGGCCCTTAAGGGTAAGATCTAGTCTCTTGGAAATTTTTGCAAGTTCCCCACGGAAACGTTTTGAAAAAAAAATCAAAGGAGTTGAAGCATCAATTTTTTGAGCAAGCGTTTCAGCCTTTTCAGGACTTCTAGGCCCAGATTTTCTTTCCTAGGCCTCGACGTATGCCTTCCTCCCTTCAACGTCTTGGTTTAGTGCCTTGTTTAGGCCTTGTTGCGGGTTTTTGAGGCTTCGACCTCCTCTATTCCCTTTGCCACAGATCCTAGAGGCCTTGTGGCCTCCTCTTTAGCCCTTTGTCCTCCGCCGTGAGGTCTCCTCGACTCTCTGTCCCCTCTCGGCCCTCCTTCCAGCCTTCGTTCCCTCTCCTTAGTCCTCTCTTTCCCCTTGGCCTCCTTTCCTCCTCCGTTCTCCCTCGACATCCATCCTCAACCCTGATTCCTCTCTTTCCTTAAGCCGTAGACCTTTAAGGGCTTGCGACCCTTTGTGGCCTTTAGTCCTTAGGGCTTGCCATTAGCCCCTCAACCGTCTCTTTCCCAAACACTAGCCTCATTAGGCCTAGAGTTGGCCCTTTGAGGCCATATTCTTCATCTTTGTGCACCAATCTATTGTCGTAGCCCATTTATCCCCGTAAGCTTGCTTCCCTTAGCCTTGTTCTTCAATCCTTGGCCTCTTTTGCCCCAAAATTGACCTAAAACCCTAAACTGAAATTTTAAAGCTAAATACTTGGCGGTTTTGCAAGATTAAGGTCTCAAAATTCTTATTTTTCAAGTGACAAATTGATCCCAAAGTTTCATCGATTTTCAACGATTGGATCTTCAAGGCCTTAGGCCTAGGGTTTGACCTCTAAACCCTTGTTTTCTGTAGTTTTATGACAACAAGCAAATTACTAATAATTAGGCCCTAAAATCACAAACTAAATGGTCAAAGTCATTTAAAATTGCAAAATCTTCATTTTCACAAACCTTTGCCTCTTGCGTATTTGAGTTTTGGCCTAGATCTAACATTTAAGCTTGTTGAATTTTTCTACATAACTGAAATTTTCTGCAATTCTGAAATTTCTGAATCAAATACTTAATAAAGGCTAAAAACTGAAATTTTCAATTTCCCGAAGATTTTTCTATTTTTGGAAATATTGGGCATCTATTTTTGGCTTAATTAGTTTCCTGATTTGTGGTTAACTCACTGTTGTAATAAACATATATGTTCTGAAAATTCTTGAGTCAAACTCTCTAAAAGCCCGAAAATTGAAATCTTCAAGTTCTGGTGCATTTTGCTATTTTTGAGCATACAGGGCATCTATTTTTGACAGTTTTATTTTTCTGATCTGTCTTTACTTACTGCTGTAAATCAAGAAATTAGATCTGAAATTTTATTGAATACATCATCTTAAAGTGATCTAAACAAGCTGAACTACCTTTGCTGGTCATTAAAATTTTGGTGTTTTATGTGTTGGGCAAGTACTATTGCTAGTATAAACTGTCATAAATCTGTGATCAACATCTTAATTGACTATTTTAAGCATTTGGCATTTTGGATTACTTGGTATCTTGTGGAATATTGTTCAAACTTATACTTGTACCTTTAAGCATTTTATCTTGTCTAAGATTGCAATCCATTATTGTTAAGTACTCTTAAAAAGATTCTAAATAAGTACTTAAACAACTTAAATTTTTTTCACTCAAGATAAAATTCACTCATAATCTCTTGCATAAGCATACTAGATCTATATTTGCATTAATAATTTACCTCCTAGCATAAGCTAAGTGGATAGAGATATAGGACAACCCTTCTTATCTAGCTTGAGGGGCCTCGACAACTCTTCGGTGGTTAACACTGTGACCTTGTAGTCGTCAGAGCCACAGTCTCTGCAGCGCCAGAGGCATTGGGTGATAGAAGCCTAACAAAGGTATCATTAATCAGGCCCTTGCCTGCTTCCTGTTAGCCTCCTTCCCACAACCTACCTTGGAGCCCAACTTCAAAATAGTTAAAGGAAGGTTACACTTAGACTAGGCATTTAACTAAAATTTACCAAGATCACTGTATCTCACATAGGTCCTAGGATTTGCATATCATATAGGTTAGTCAATCATTCAAGCAATGGGTGTCCATCGAGTCATTTGGTTACAATTCATAAGAAATAAGAATTTGTGACTCCATTAAGGCACTTCTCTCATAATAAAAAATCTAATTTAATCAATAATCTTGCTTAATTTCAACCAAGTGGCTAGGCCACTCATCCATGTTTCCCAAGTAAGTTGATTCCTAACTTGCTTTCCTTGACTTCATACCATAGGGACTACCCCCCAATAGACTGATGTGGGAGACAACTAGAACGGAATGGTTGGGGATCAAAGTGACAACCCCCGTCCTGAGCGTTGTCGCGGTGCCTGTACAATCCGGGCAACAATAAGTCCAAATGAAATGAGACAGAAGCAAAGCCCTTCACAAAATAGGTTGAATTGCCCCCAAGAATGATCTTCAAATTTGTCTCCCTCTCAATAAGATTTGAGAGGACTTCATGATAACTAGTGAAGTGTCTAGAGGCCTCACTATCAACCATCCAACTATTAAACGAATCCGGAGGAGAAGAACTAGAAAGAGCAGAAATAAGAAAATATTCAGATTGAGTAGCAATTGCATTATTTCCATACCTTGAATTCCTTGATCTCTTTTGAGGGCGGTTGTCTTCATCACGATCATCAGGAGCATCTCTCCTTCTTTTATAGTTAGGCTTGTTGTTGTAGCTACGATTGTTGATGTAGGATCTAGGAGCATCATTCTTCTTGGGGCAATCTTGGGCATAGTGACCTCACTTATGACAATTGAAACATTGAATATGTAATAGTTCCATGTCCCTTTTCGATCTTCTATTATAGTCCTTGGATGATGGAGCAGGCTTCCTTGGATTAGATGGTCTCCCTCTTCCTTTCCTCTTCTTGTCTTGAGCAACAAATGCAGAGGGTTCTCCTTCTTCATGCTTTTGAATCCTCCCTCTAGAAATCATCCTGGGCTCTTCTTGAGTGCACTTGTCAATGAGCTCATCAAATGTCGGTAACTTGTCATTATTGCTAATGGTTGTAATAAATGTCTCCCAAACAGGTGGAAGACCTCCAAAGGCAATGGGAACCAACTCTCGATTAGAGGTAACTTCTCTAATAGACAGAAGTTGATCCTTGAGTTGGGATATCCTCATGAAGTATGACAACACAATTTCTCCCTTATTGATCTTGATATCCTTGAGTAAAGAATGTGGCTCAAGTTGTTGACTTCATACATCCCTAATAGCTTATCATACATTTCCTTAGACTTCTTCAACTTTGAAATATAAACAATCAAATGATCTCTTAGCGAATCAAGAATAATTTTCTTAGCTTTGATCTCAGCTTTCTTGTACTTGGCCTTGATAACAACGAAAGCATTCTCAGGTGCTCAGATACCTTTCCTTCAGCATATTCCAAAACATCATTTTTATCCAAAGTCACATCCAACTTGGTTCTCCAAACAAAGTTAGATTAGCCATTCAACTTCTCTTCAGTGTCGAAGTATGAGATAGACATCTTGATCAAGTCAAATAGGCTCCTTCAAATCAAATTCCTTCAAAGCTGATTTCTCTTGTCTCCTTGGGCTTGTCTTCACCTCAATTTTGATACCGTGTTAATTTTCCAATGTTCTATCCTTAACACAATCACTTATTACCATTCTTCTTCAATTAGTAATCACTTTATCTAATAGGTTCAATCTTCCAGTAACAATAAGCAATTGTAGATAAAAAAGTAAATCAAATGCACAATCTAAGACAAACAAGAACAATAGAGACACGACAGTTTGGTCAAAGACCAGGGAAAAACCCTTAAAAAAATTCTTCTTCTATTGGGTTGTCATCAAATGTTCAGTAGAGAGATACAATGTCCAAGAACATCAAAAAGTGTCAAAGGTCAAAGCCTTGACTAGTCCAATCAACCATCCAATTTTCCAATGAATGATGAGCCCAAGTGAAATTTGGTCAAGTGTCAAATTTGCAAATTCTAGTCAAAGTCAACAACAATTAGAGATGCCCTAACTAGTCTTGGTCAATAGTCAAATCAAAGTCCAAAAGGTTTAGTCAAGGACGCAGAAAACTTAGCCTCTTTTTCTTAGGCAAACTTGGTCAAAACAAGCCCAAAATATGCCTCTAAAATTAGTCAACATCAAAGTCAACCCTGCTGTCAAACATGGTCTATGGTCAAACATGGTCAAAGTTCCCAGAAAAATTCATCCTCCTTGCTTTTGAATTCAACCTCTAAGTTAGATCCAAAATCCCAAGTCAGACCATGTCCAACCATGCCCAAAATCCCAAAACTCAATGTTGGTGAAAGGCCCTGTTACCCACCACCTTATGGGTGATATCCCCAAGAGAAATTTTTCTCCATGATGAGCCTCAACCGGCATCCTACAACCCCTTGATACCTCGTACTAGCTCGTTGTGCCATTTCTTTGCCACCTAAGGCAACGATTTGGTCCCTCACCCACCTGTATTGATCGTATATTTGAAGGTAGGCGTCCCGTACCTAAAGGTATGTCTTGTCATTTGGTCATTGAGTATTGAGTTTACTTATCATGGATACTTCTGGGTATGGATTGATGGGGGATTTGACGGAAAGAGTGGGCTTAGTTTGTGCTCCTGTCCCCTTGATCTCTTTTGGTTGTTACCTTTGGATGTTAGTCCCGTGGGATCTCCTTTATTGACCATTTGGTTCTAGGGTGGTACTACTTGGGAAACCTCTATTTTGGGTGCGTGGTCCTGCTCCTTTATCCACACATATCACTCCCTTTCCATGTGAAAATTTATGAATCTACACATCAGAAATCCTATTGTAGTCACTGGTTTAGCATCTCCTACTTGTAATTTCATTCAAAAAGTTATTTAATTTATAAACAGTGATGAAAAACACTATTGCAGACTACACTGACCTACAGATCATAAACCGAAACAATAGATGAGACAAGCACACAAGGGACACCATTATTTTTGGACAACACATCCCTAAAAAAACCCAATGCGGGAAAATTGGTGCAGCATATAGAGGGTTTGTATTATGAAGCAAGCAGAATCTGAGTACAATAGGTTGCCTCTCACACCGGCTAACCTTTCAAAGAAATCTCGGGAGCACGAAATACATATGAGGGTTTTACCTCGTTCTCCAAGTCACAATTGATCCATTGAGTGGCCTGACTTCGACAAACACTGGGAAATCTCAGCGCAATCGCTGCTTGGGCCAGCGTCTTGCCTCTAAGAGACTGCATCACCCCTTCTGCTGGATTGATTTGCTGGAGGAACACTGCTATTCAACCCTCCCGACTTAGAACCTCCCTTCTCCGGCAAAATCTCGAACTTTTGACGAATATCCTACACTGCCACTTTTAGAGACCCTCTTGGCCTACGTCAGCACTGCGTGAGCCCCTTCCTGGGCTGCATAGGCCTCTGCACTGCCTCTCTAATGCTACTGCTATCTCTCTGCCTGGTACTCTTTGGCTTGGAACTCCTTTCCAATCCAAATCTATGCTTCTGCGCTTCACTGCAACTCAAATCACTAGTGCAATTTTCTCAACAAACCTTGCCCCAGAAAAACCGAATTGACTGATCACTCAGTGTATCTCCAACTGACCCTCAAGCCTGCTCTTATACTTTTCTTGTTGATGAATCAACAACTAAGATTAATCCCTAATCAACAGCTAAGATTAAAACAAACTTGATCCTCGCCTCTTAGAAGCTTCTCACCCATATTTTTATTAATACCCATTAATATTTTTATTTTCCTAAATTTAGACTTAGGAACCCATTAAAATATTAATTATTTTAATAACTCACAATTCGGGTGGAATTTCTCCAAACGTTTTTTGGGTCTTGGAGATCTCATGTGTTCTAGTCCCTCCACAAAATTTCAGAGTTAGAGTACATCCGATGCTACCCAAAATCAACACTCCCTCTTAGCGAGGAATGTGCTCTAGCAATGCGTCCCAATAGAAGCATCACACTGATCCATGGCATCGGTCCTCTGTGTTACTGATGTTTGGCTTGCTGCCCTTCATCCACTGCACTGCTGCATCCTGTACTGTTTCCCACGACACTGCCATTTTCACTGTTATATTTGTACTGCAACTCCCTCTCAATATGCTGCATGATGCTGCCCATAGCACTACCACTGCTCACTGCTACGCTACAACTCAGTTGCTACGAAGTAAGCAACTGAAAAGCCACCCAAAGCTGACATACTGGTCAGTTTGGATACCTCGTGATGCTAAAGCTATCTCTGTTGCTAATTTGTGCTAACCCTCTACTGCTACTGTGCTGCTGCAATCTGCTCTGTGCCTCTCACACTGCTGCAACCTCCATTCCGTTGCTTCAGACTCTGGCACTCTAGCTCTGCACTGTTGCTCCATCATCCCTCGCACCAACTCATTCCCATCATTTTGCTACTGCCATTAAGGGCTCCCGTAGTCGTATGTGATCCAAGAGTTTAGGCACCTCAAGGATCCTACCCTTGTGTAGTCCTCCCGACTATAACTCGATGTCGCCCGACCTCTTCTCCAAAGGTCCATGAGCACTCATGGCACAATCCTTGCCATCATCCTTCTTGTTAGCTTTCGCTGGAGTAGCCTTCGAGTCAGACTTCTCTTCCTTCCCCTTGTTCCGAGGGCACTAAGTGGCGAAATGTTCGAGTTCCCCACACCTGAAGCATCTGACTTTGGTTATGTCTTTCTTTTTCCTCTTTTGCTGCCCTGGCTATCTCGCTGATGCAAGCGCTGCATCCTCCTCTTCCTCCTTCTTGACTCTGACTACTTTACCGCTACTTCCTGCCTTGGTTAATTACCTGATCTCTTCCCGTCGAAGAGCTACCCACATCTCCTCTCAACTGGGGAGAGAAGCCCTGCCCAAGATGCTCTGGACAAAGGTCTCCTAGCCTTCGGTGACTGTTTTCAGGGAAGTCTTGACTATGAGCTCAGGATCTGGTGTAGACCCCACGGAAGTCAGCTGGTCTCAAATCCCTTGCAACCTGAGAAGGAAGGGATCGATTTCTCCTCCCTTTTGCATCTGATACTGTCTCAGCTGGTTCTCAAGCAACATCTTCTGTTGGAGAAAAGTTCCCTCATACAAGGTGGTCAAGACCTCCCACATCACCCTTGATATTTCGTTTTTGGCAATACGTGAGATCACGACCCTTGACCCCTTACAAGATCATGCACTTCGCTTTTGCTTGAGCCTCCTCGTATTTCTTGAGAGGATCAACATCGACTGATACAACCACCACTTTCAAGGCATAATCCTTGATGCGATTCCTGTCCAAGACTGCCAGGACCCTGGCCTTCCAGATGACAAAGTTGGATGCTCCATCCAATATGTCCTCATCCCTCAGTCCATTGACTGCCATCTCTGCTCAAACAAGTGTAGAACAGGTTCTCTTCTCCCTTTCTTACTGCTGCCCTAGCAAGACTCAGATATGGATTTCTTTAGCGCTAAAAATTATCTAAGGAACAAGTTCTTTCCAGACTCCCTTTGAGTCCTGATTTCCTTCACGGAAATTCTTTCGCCAAATGTCAAATCGCTCCTCTCCAATCCTCCTTTGTTACTGCTCAGCAACCCAGATCTAGATTTCTTTGGCAAGAAATCTACTAAGGTAGTGACTCCCTCTACCTCTTCTTTGTCTCCATAGACACTGTTCTACACCAATAACAACAACATCCCACCAACTCCTCAAATCGAATTTTCTCTTCTCCTCCAGCCCCAACAAATGACTGATTTGAGCTTCTCAGGCTCTGCGCTGGCCCAGAGAGCTGACGTAGTCACTGCGTGAGCTCCTCTCGGGTATTGTGTCACCCTCTACAGGCTCAAAATGCTGACGCAGGCATTGTGTGAGCCTCTGCGTCACTCTTTCAACTGCTCCTCTGCCTGTGAAACAACGCTGTCACTCGGGACAACTGTTTCTCTGCAGTAAATTCATTGGATCTCTCAATTGATGTCTTCAGTGTCCTATGATCTTCAATGCTCTGATACCATGTGAAAATTTCTGAATCTACACATTAGGAATCCTACTGCAGTCACTAGTTTAACATCTCCTACTTGTTATTTCATTCAACAAGCTGTTTAATTTATAAACAATGATGAAAAACACTACTGCAGACTACACTGACATATAGATCATAAACTGAAACAATAGATGAGACAAACACACAAGGGACACTGTTATTTTTGGACAACACGTCCCTAGAAAAACCTAATGCGAGAAAACTAGTGTAGCATATAGAAGGTTTGTATTACTAAGCAAGTAGAATCTGAGTACAACAGGTTGCCTCTCACATTGACTAACCTTTTAGAGAAATCTCGGCAACACGAAATACATATGAGGGTTTTACCTCGTTCTCCAAGTCACAATTGATCTACTGAGTGGCCTGACTTCGGCAAACGCTGTGAAATCCCAGCGCAACCACTGCTTGGGCCAGAGTCTTGCCTCTAGGAGATTGCGCCACCCCGTCTACTGGATCGATTCGCTAGAGGAAGACTACTGTTCAACCCTTCCGGCTTAGAACCTCGCTTCTCTGGCAAAATCTCGAATTTCTGACGAATATTTTGCACTACCATTGCAAGAGATCCTCTTGGTATGCATCAACATTGCGTGAGCCTCTTCCTATGCTGTGTAGGCCTCTGCGCTGCCTCTTTGCCTAGTACTCTTTGGCTTGGAACTCCTTTCCGATCCAAATCTTTGCTTCTACCCCTCTCACTGCAACTCAGATCACTAGTTCGATTTTCTCAGCAAACTTCGCCCCAAGAAAATCGAATTGACTAATCACTCAGTGTATCTCCAATTGACCCTCAAGCCTCTTATTTTTTTCCTGTTGATAAATCAACAGCCGAGATTAAGTCCCTAATCAAAATTTCAGAGCTAGAGCACATCCGATGCTACTAAAAATCAATATTCCACTCACTATACCCGCATTCATCTTTTCTCCCACTTGGGTCCACATTCCCATTGCAGGTCCACATAGGGCTAGCCTCACTATACCCTTGCCCCCACCTTGGGTCAGGCCTAGAATGATGCCCCAGAGGTTGAAACAATGAAAATAAAAAGTGAAAAGCATAAATGGCCGCATTTAATTGGAAATTGTACCACAAAATGCAAAAGATGGCTGGGACAAAATAATTAGCATGTGGGCAAAGATGACACATGAGCTCTACCCCATCCGTGGCCATCACCGTGGTTCCATAGGCCCTAGATGAACCTCCTCTATCATTCAGGAACCCATGATTGTCCCAACCCCTAGAGGGCAATGAACCGCCCTACCTCAAAAGGGGTAGTCGCTGCTATATTATACACATCATGCTATATTATATGTGTATAATATAGCAGAGAGGCAAACTGTTATTTTTGGACAACTCATCCCTGGAAAAACCCAATGCAGGAAAACTGATGCAGCAATTTTGAGGGTTTATTATTATGTAGTATATCCTTGAGTACAACTGGGTGCCAAATTGGCTCACCAGACAGAGAAAAACGACTGACAATAATACCTCTCTATTTGGAAGCGGGTATTCAGAAAACCTGCCCCACGAAACTCTCTCCAACAACACTGAAGCACTGCATCAGCCCTCCTGGGCCCTGGCCTTTGCGTCAGCCTTAGAACCCTTTGTGTCAACCCTCTGAGGCACTACACAGACTCTGGGACCCTCTTCGTCACTCCTGCTGCCCTTTGTGTGGATGATGTAGACCCTCTAGCCTCTGCCCCGTCTCTGCTGGGCTCTGCGTGGCCTGCTCTAGCTTCTGCGCTGGTCTCTCGGCACTATCTCTGCATCTCTATCTAGTACACATTGCCCCTCGTTGCTGATCACTGATTCGATTTTACTTAGCACACCCTACTCTAGTAAATCGAATGACTGATCACTCTGGTGTCTTCTCCAACTGACCCTCAAGCCTCTTCTTATACTTTTCCTGTTGGTTCTTCAACAATTGAGATTAAATCTCTAATCAACGACTAAGATTAGATTTGGCTTGATCCATGACTTTTGAAACCTTCTAACCCAATTTTTATATGAATACCGATTAATATTTTATTTTTCCTAATTTTAGACTTAGGAACTCCATTAAAAATATTAATTATTTTAATATCTACCAAACTGGTTAGAATCTGCCCAAACCATTTCCAGGTCTTGGAGATCTCATGTGCTTTAGCCTGTCCACCAATTTCATGGCTAGAGCACATCTGATGCTACCCCAAATCAACACTCCCTCTTAGCGAGGATTGTGCTCTAGTAATACTCCATACTGAGTATCACTCTGATTATACGGCACTGGTACCTGTGCTGATTCTAGGCCTTCCCACGCAACATCCTCTACATTACGACATCTTGTATTGCTGCCCATGGCTTTGCCACTACCATTGCTGCATCCATACGACAACTCCCTCTGCATCCGTGCTGCCACTGGTCCTTTCTCCAAACATTGCATCTGCACTGCAACCCCCTGTCATCATGCTGCATCATGCTACTGTATATTGCTACTGCATTGCAACTCAGTTATTGAAAAGTAACTGATCCACCCAACTATTGACATCCTTGTCAAGCTAGAAACACTCCCGATGCTGAAGCTCTCTTTGTTGCTAACAAGTGCTCCCTCTATTGCCTCTGCATTGCTGCAACAACTGCCTGCATCTCGCACCGCTGCAAACTTCTCTGTGCCATCTTGCATTGTTGCAGCGCTCTCTGTGCCTCTCACACTGCTGTAGCCTGCTAGCCTCGTGCTGCCTCGGGACTCCTGTGCTGTTTGTAGAAAATAACCAGTGAGAGTTTAAAATTGTTGAATTTTTTTCGGAATGTAATCCTTTTTGGCTCAATACATTACACATACAGAGGTCCCTTATTTATTCGATTTGCAGTCTTGAACCTAGGGCAAGGGAAGCCTGTGACCAGCCCTAATATTATGACGGAATAGACTATTGATCTTGGATTGCCATGAATAGGATTCAAATCAACTTAATCTGTTCATATTCAGAATTTCGTGATTAGGGCTTCAGTCCTTACAAAACTCGGATGAGGGTTTTATTTCTAATTACAAACAGAGTTTGGACTCTCAAAAATTACTTAACATCATGATGGCTTCAATCCTCCTCAAAACCATGACAAGACTTCAGATGAGGGCCTCCTTTTAGAGTTTGGATTAGGTCATCAGTTCTCCTTTCTTCCATACACAAGTACAGGACATAGATACTTATTAGACACAGATTTTCCTTGATTATCAAAAGGAGAGAAGGAGGCCTTTAGATATAGTTCTTATTTGTATTGACTAATATCTTTAAATGTTATGTTTGTTAGTAATTGCAAGCAAAGAACAAACTAATGGACTTTTTATTGTCTTATACTTTTATGCAGCCATTGCATACAAGGACAAAGTTTTTCGTTAAGGTATTGACTCACAACTTATTTGTCCTCTTTTTTGTAATTTTATCTTTACCAAAGTTAAGTTCTCTCGGTTGCATAAGATGTATTTGTTAATTGGTAGCAGCAAAGCATTAGACAAGGTCTTGAAAGGTTTGGCTATGCTAAGTAAATCCAAAATACAAATGGGAAATCAAATAGATTGGATTTGAACTTCCAAATTATATAATGAAAATTAAAGATAGTAAATGTTAATGAGTGACCAAGAGACAAGATAATTCCTAAGCTTGCTATAGAGACATTTGTAGGGTGCCTTCAATCTTGTTGGTGTTTCCATTTGTTGTTTACAACTTTCTTTATTATGAAGGTCATAGATAAATGGCATCCCTACTATGGTTCATTTTATTGCATTTCTTTGCCCGATGGGGTTTGCTTGTAAGGTATCCTTGCTAGCTATATATAAATTGAAATACCACAAGGAAACCATTAATAAGAGGAACTTGAAATACATCAAGGACTTTACCAATCTTTATTTCACTAATCAAAACTATTCTGCCAACAGTATGAGTTTAGAAAACAATCTGTAGTATTGAAATCAAGACCAATGCTCTTATGGTGATATTAGTTGTTGGATGAACCAAAGCATTTCTTTTTAGCCCGCTCTACCATCAATAATATAAGACATAACATTATCTAGATTCATAACTTAATTAGTGTTTAGGACCTGCTGGCTTACGAAAACCATAATGAGCTTGGTACCTCCATTTCTACCATTTTCAATTATAGAAATGACATTTTGAAAATATTTAGACTAATTTCCTTTATTTTTCCAATAAACCTTGTTGGTATTAGAAAACAGTAAACATTGTCATTGTTGTAATTATTTTTCATTTAATGTTAAATTTCCAATACCAGCCCAGATTTATTTATACGTCAACAATTTTTATTTGCTGAAAATTATTAATTGCTGTGAAAACAAATTCACTGGTATTTAGTTATTGAAATAAAATATTTGCAGCAGAAAAATAAAATTACATAGATCAATCACATCACAACCGTAAGTATACACTTGTAACAATTTTCCTTCATTAAAACCCTTAGGAAAATCTAGGCCTGAGAAAAATGCACATAAAAATGCACTGCTGGAACATGTAGCTCACCCACTACTAGAAATCTTGGCCCAAGGAATTCAGCCCACTGGAAAATCGGCCTCCTAAAGAATTCAGCCTTGGAGAAAGTCAGCTTCCACCACCAAGAACTCGGCCCTCTCCTTTCTTGCTCATACGACCCTTGCACACTCAAGAAAAATCGACCCACTGCATATATCAACCTCTCCACAATTCGGTCTCGACCTCTCGATTTCCTGAACTCTACTTCCTAGAAATACACCTGAAATTTCCCTGCACTCTTCCTCCCTTCTCTTCAGTTTATCTAAGCCTCTCGCTCTAGATAAATTTGCTTTCTCCACTTGTATGTCTGCATCTCTCCCTTAACCTTATTATATAACATCATCAAGCCAAATCCTTAACCCTAATATCCTAAGTGATTAACGGTCGAGATTAGATCTCACCTCACTTAAGATCAATGTTTGAGATCATATCTAAGTCAATTAATTAAATTATTTATGCTTAGTACTTTGGCTTAATAGTCCACAATAATTGATTCTCTTTAATTTTTGTACTTTTCCCAAGTTAGACTTGGCAAAGAAGTCATAAATCACTTACTCCACCAAGCAAGCACCCAAAGAGTCAATGAACCATCTCCTACATGCTAAGACACCAAGCTCATGTAGAAGACCTTCTGAAAGCTACCAAGAACTTCAACATTTAAAAGCACAATGTTGATTTAAAAGGATTTTTTGTAGCTTAGCAAGTTGGCTCAAACACACATGTCTGCCCTCCAACCCCAACCGACATGTCTCTTCACCATAGGTCGAAACAAGTATAAGTATAAACACAGACTCCTCATATTGGAAAAAGTAATTCAATCAAGCACATAACATAATTCAGATCTGACGTGTAAAAGGAGTAAAAGGACAAAGTCTACTATTGGGTAAATCTCTTATGGTTTCCTAGCATTTTTCTGTGGTTTGTTTGGATCAAACTTGTAATTTTCTGTAGTAAATTGCTGAAAACTTGGCTCTGGAAGATCTGTAACACACCTGTAAATTTGGCCCTGTGGAAGGCCTGTAACAGACCTGTAAATTCAGCCCTTTGGAGCCATAGTTTCCCACAAACTTTTGGCTTAGTGTAGAAGGAAGACAAGCCTAAAGATAAATTTCAGACCTATGAAGATCAAGCTTGTTTGCAGAGGATAAATTAGTATAGATCCATGACTTCTGGTAAATCCAGACCTGTGGCATTAAAATTTCGGACCTGAGGCACATAATCTCAGCCTTGTGGATCTGTTGCAGTGAAGCTCGACCCGTTGCAGAGAATTCTGAGCCTGTAACTATTCTTTGGAACTTTGATAGCTTCATTTGTTGATTTGTGGTTGCATCGGATGTGCTCTAGCCATAAAAATTGGTGGAGAGGCTAAGGCGCATAAGATCTCCAAGACCCTAAATGGTTTGGGGAAATTCCCCCTGGTTGGAGAGATATTAAAATAATTAATATTTTTAATTGGGTTCCTATGTCTAAACTTAGGAAAATTAAAATTTTAATGGGTATTAATATAAAACTAGGTGAGAATGTTTTAAATGACATGGATCAAGCCAAATGTAATCTTAGCCGTTGATTAGATATGTAGTCTTGACTGTTCAAGACTCAATAGGAAAAGTATAAGAGGAGGCTTGAGGGTTAGTTTGAGATACACCAAAATGATCAGTGAGTTCGATTTTCTGAAGTAGGGCTTGTTGAGAAAATTTGAGCTAGTGGTCTGTTGTAGGGAGAGGCAGTGAGTACATAGCAAAGAGGCGGGGATAGTGCCAGAGGGTCAGTGCAGAGACCGAAAGGGTTGACGCAGAGGCAACTAGAGCTACGCAGAGGCAGCAGGAGCTACGCAGAGGTAGCAGGAGCTACGCAGAGGTAGTTGGGGACTGTGAGAGGCCGAGAGGCCTGCATGGGTGACGTAGAGGGGCCAAGAGCTGACACGGAGAACCAGGAAGCTGATGCAGACGATTCAGGAGCTACGCTGAAGCTAGCAAGGCTGACGCATGGTCAAGAAGAAGTGTTAGAAGGATTTTCGTGGGGCAGACTAGAGTTGAGAGGCTGAATATCTGCCTCTGAGAAAAGGTAGTATTGCTGTGTAACAATCTCTGTTGGGTGAGCTATTTCGACACCCTAGTTGTACTCAAGAATATGCATAATAATAAAACCCTCTAAATTGCTGCACCGGTTTTCCCGCATTAGGTTTTTCTTGGGACGATTGTCCAAAAATAACGGTGTCCCTTGTGTTTTTGTCCCAGTATTTCAGTTGTTGATCTGTATATGAGTTAAGGATGCATTTGCGTTTATTTCAGTATTTATATTTATAAATAACTTGTTAATGGAATGAACAAGTAGGAGAAATCAAAGCATATAATGCAGTAGGGATTTCTAACGTGTCAGACTTAGAAATTTCAAGATGGTATTAGAGCATTGTAGATCACAGGAAGACTGAAGGCACCAACGGTATTAGAAATTTGCAGCAGTAGTAGTTGCCTTGAGAGATAGAGCTGCTCCTAAGCAGAAGGCAACAAAGAAGAAGTGACGCAGAGGGCTTGCATCATCATTTCGAGCCAAGGAGAGGGCCAGTGCAGAGGCAGAGAGTGGCAAAAGAGGCTCACGAAGAGCCACGTCATCCTACTTAGCCAGGTAGGATTGACGCAGTTGGCTAGAGGAGCGATTCAGCCTTTGCCGAGATTGCGCAAAGATGGAAGGCTCAATTTCTTCAATTGCCGGGGCCTAGGGAGTTGTGGGCAGATTGTGGTTGGGAAGCTGGTGGGGTGCTGTTTCTGTTGAAGCAAAACAATACCTAACGAGACAGAACCAAGGTAGAGGGAGTCACTACCTTGACGGATTTCTAGCCAAGAAATCCAGATTCGAGTTGCATTTGCAAGGAGGATTGGAGAGGAGTGGTTCAACATTTGGTGAGAGGATTTCCGACAGGGAAATCAAGACTTAGAGGGAGATTTCTAGGAGGGAAGTCAAAACTTAGAGGGAGTCCAGAAGAGGAGCGGAAATGGCAGTAAATAGGGTGAGGGATCAAGACAGGTTGGATGGGCCTTCCAGCTTTGTCATCTGGAAGGCCAGGATCCTGGAAGTCTTGGATCAACATCGCATCAAGGACTTTGCCTTGAGACCCATGGCTATTCCGATCAACCCAGTTGAGAATGAGAAGTGTGAGGATGCAATGGTGAGGGCGAAGTGCATGATCCTTGACGGGGTCAAAGATCATGTCGTAGCACATATTGCTGAAAATAACACAACAAAGGAGACGTGGGATACATTGAAGACATTGTATCAAGGCTCTTCCGTGCAGCAGAAGATGCTATTGGAGAATCAGTTGCGGTCGTATTAGATGCAGAAGGGAGAGTAGATAGATCCGTTCCTCCTCAAATTGCAGGAGATTCATGACCAACTTACTTCCGTAGGGTCTACACCGGATCTAGAATTCATGGTGAGGAGAGCCCTGAATGCAGTCTGCGAGGAGTGGGAAACATTTGTCCAAGGTATTTTGGGCAAGGCTACTCTTCCAGGTTGGGAGGAGATGTGGGCAACTCTTCACTAAGAAGAGATCAAACGGTTGACCAAGGCGGGGAGTAGTGGCAAGGGAGGTCAAATCAAGAAAGAGGAGGATACGGCTCTAGCATCTGCGAGACAACAAGGGAAGAGGAAGAAGAAGGATATCTCCAAGGTGAAGTGCTTCCATTGTGGGGAGCTGGGACATTATGTATCCCAGTGTCCCAGGAAGAAAAACAAGGGAGAGGCTTCCGACTCCAGGGAAGCTCCAGCTAAGGCAGAGAAAGAGGTCGAGACTGATGACGACTGTGCCATGAGTGCTCATGCACCTCTAGAGAAGAGGTGGGGAGAGATCGAGTTGTAGTCATGAGGACTACATACTAGGGGCAGGATCCTTGAGGTGCCCAAACTCTTGGATCATATCCGGCTACGGGAGCCCTTAATGATAGTAGCAGAATGACAAATGTCGGGTGGAGCAAAGTGTAGTGGAGTAGCAAGGCAGTGCTTGGGTGCAAAAATTTGAGGCAACGTAGTGGAGGTTGCAGCAGTGCGAGAGGCACAAAGGTGTATGCAGCAGCGCAATGGCAGCAGAGGGAGCACAAGATAGCAGCAGAGG
>APFE031313101.1:0-15854 GCA_000404065.3 Pinus taeda | reverse complement strand
GGAGAATCTTGGCGCGCATCTAAGGTACTCCAGTTAATTCATGTTGATATTTGTGGTCCTATGAATACATCTTCTATCACTGCTTGCAAATATTTTTTGCTTATTGTAGATGATTTCAGTAGAAAGATGTGGGTAGATTTTCTCAAATATAAATCTGATGCATTTAGTATCTTTCAGAAGTTTAAAACCTTAGTTGAAAAAGAGTCTGGCTGTAACATCATGACTCTTAGGACAGATAACGCAGGGGAATTTTGTTCTTCTGCTTTTTCCAACTTCTGTGATACTCATGGCATAAAACGGCAGTTCACTACACCTTACACTCCTCAGCAGAACAGTGTTGTTGAACGCCGCAACCAAACGGTTGTTGAAATGGCTCGCTCCATGTTACAACACAGGAATGTTCCAAACAAATTCTGGGCTGAAGCAGTCTTTACTGCTGTTTATCTTCTTAACCGATCACCCACTCAGGCTGTTAAAGGGAAGACTCCCGAAGAGGTTTGGTCTGGCCGTAAGCCGAAGATCAGTCACCTCAAAGTTTTTGGCTCAATAGCATATGTTTGGATTCTAGCTGCTAAGCGCTCTAAGTTTGGATTCCAAAAGCCAGAAACTCATGATGACAGGGTACAGTGATCATCACAAGGCTTACAGACTAATAGATATAGCCACTAGTCGTCTTAGCTTCAGTCGGGATGTGGTATTTGATGAAGACAGAGGATTCTTTCAGTCTTCTTCTTCTGAGCAGTGTTCTGAGGATCAGCCTCACAGTGTTCTTCTTCCAATAAGTCCACCTGATGGGAGGGATGATGCAGCATTAGTGTTTGATAATACACTGCCTGAGCTTCCTCCGGAAAATAATCCTTCTCTTGCTGCCCCTATTGTTTCTGAACCTTCTTCATCTCCTCCTGATATTGGTTCCTCTACTCCTCAGCCAAAATGGTGGGCTAAAACCATTGGTGATCTCAGGGATGATGAACTCCTTGAAGGACGAACTTCTAGACATAAGAGCAAATAGCAGTCTACAGTAAACTTTGCTCTTATGGCTAATCTACACAGTATCTTTGAGCCTCAAACTTACTCAGAGGCTAAGGGTATATCTGAGTGGGAACAGGCTATGGACGCTGAATTCCAAAGTCTTCAGAAATATCACACATGGACCCTTTCTGATCTTCTTGGAGGGAAAAAGCCCATTAGCTGCAAATGGGTATATAAAGTGAAATACAAAGCCGATGGAACTCTAGACAAGTATAAAGCTCGTCTTGTGGCTTGAGGATTCTCAGAGAAGGAAGGCATTGACTATGAGGAGACTTTGGCTCCTACAACCAAAATGAGTACCATATGGCTTGTCCTTGCCGTAGCAGCTCAATTCAAATGGAAAGTTCATCAGATGGATGTAAAAAGTGCTTTCCTAAATGGTGACTTACAGGAAGAAGTCTACATGACACAGCCTCCAGGATTTAAGATTGCCGGTCAAGAACAGAAAGTGTGTAGATTAGCTAAAGCTCTCTATGGATTTGAAACAAGCTCCTCGGGCTTGGTACATGAAATTGATCAGTACCTGACAGATCATGGCTTTCAGCGGAGCCCATCTGATGCAAATCTGTATATCAAGCATACTGGTGATGATATCTTGTTTGTGGTTGTCTATGTAGATGACCTTATCATTACATGGCAGCTCTGCACATTTGATCCATGGGATCAAACAAGACTTATGCAGAACCTTTGATATGACAGACTTGGGACTTCTTCACTACTGTCTGGGGATTGAAGTTTGACAGACTGAGAATCACATCTTTCTCTCTCAGTCCAAGTATGCCAAAAATCTTGTGGACAGGTTCAGAATGCAGGATTGCAAACCAGCCACGACTCCTATGGAACCAGGGCTCAAAGTTTCAGCTCAGTCATCCTCTCTTCCTGTGGATGAAACTTTATTCAGGCAATTAGTGGGCAGTCTCATCTACCTTACTGCCACCAGACCAGACATAGTTTTGTAGTGAGCTACATTTCCCGCTTCATGTCCGCTCCTAAAGCTGATCATTGGATAGCAGCAAAGCGTGTGCTACGATATGTGCGTGGCACTTCTGATTATGGACTCCTATACACTCGCAGTTATGATCCTATACTCAGTGGTTACACAGATTCTGGCTGGGCCGGTTCGGTTGATGATTGTAAATCTACAACTGTGTATGTGTTTAGTCTAGGATCTGGTGCTGTCACCTGGACTAGTAAGAAGCAGCAAGCCGTGGCTCTCTCCTTAACAGAAGCAGAGTACCGGGGAGCAGTTAAGGCATCCTGTGAGCCAGTTTGGCTTCGACGTATGCTTGCAGATATGCATGCTTCCCAGACAGTTCCTACTTCCTTGTTTTGTGATAATTAGGGAGTGCTCAAACTTGCCAAAAATCCCGTCTTTCATGAATGAACAAAACATGTGGAAGCTCATTGCCACTACATTCGCCAGCTTGTTGAAGATGGATCCGTTCAGTTGAGATATGTTCCCACAACAGAGCAGCCTGCAGACATCTTCACCAAGCCTCTTGGTCCTGATAAGTTTGTAAAATTCAGGGGGTCTATTGGCGTTGTAAATAGATTGAGCATTAAGGGAGGTATTAGAATAATACTATTTTAGTTTAATGCTCATTCTTTTAGCTGTTGCTAATTTTATTCTTTTAGTAGTTTCTTAGATGAAACTGATTCTTTACATAGAAACTTGATGTTTCTATCTTTGTAAATATCTCTTTATTATTATTGAGTATTGTTGCTCAATCAATTCAATTAATTCATTTGGAAATCCATATGCGTGTTTCGCACTGTTTTAAACTATACAACCTTTATTCTCATGTCATTATTACCTGGCATCTTCCATGTTTGATGTTTGTTGCCCTTCAGACAAGCCACCCAAAGAAACATTTGGTGTGATTTGTTGCTGCTTGGATGGGATTCTCTTATCAATCTAGACCTGCCGTTTTCCATTCATTAATTACATTCCTCTGCTTATCAGTCATTCACAGTGGTGCATCACTCCCCATGCCCTTGATCTTAGATGTGATAGATGATATCATGCTGCTTCAATCATTGGTTGTTATGGTTGCATTGCTTAACTTCTTCATAAAAAATGATGCTAAGGTATCATCTTATTATGTGGATGTCAGCATTAGATGGATGTTTTATCGGTTATAACTTAGTAAAAATGTTACCTTATTACTATTTCTAACCATCCGGGACATAATTACCTGGATAAGTGTGCTATTAAGCTAGACCACTAAGTAATTGACTCCATTTAAGACATTGATGTTTCACGATAATCTAATCCAATCATTGAACTTGCTAATTCAACCAAGTTGCTAGGCCATTCAGCGGTGTCTCCTGGGCTTGTTGGTTGCCAAAAAGTCTCCCATATTTACATCTCATAGGCACTACTCCCGTAGCATGCTGTAGGGAGACAACTAGAACGGAGAAGGTGGGGATTAGAGTGACAACCCCCTTCCTGAGTGTTGTTGCATCTTTCCTGTACAGTTTGGGTGACAACAGGTATAAATTGCAATTTTTGGCACCAATATAACATGTTTTGATTG
This sequence comes from Pinus taeda, assembly GCA_000404065.3. NCBI lineage: Eukaryota > Viridiplantae > Streptophyta > Pinopsida > Pinales > Pinaceae > Pinus > Pinus taeda. The sequence continues at coordinate 12,285 of APFE031313101.1, read as the reverse complement.
CAGGATCATCATAAATGGCTCATTCAAGTTAGCTGCAAGGGTTTGTGGCAAAAAAGCCTTGGCCACAGGTCCTACAAGGACTGGTTTCACTACAAATTTAAATTTTAGACTTTGCCTGGGGTTTATCACTTAATAAATTTGCAAATAAATTTTTTGTGGTTACAATTACGTCTTTTGGTCTCAATTTGACCTATTTACATTACAGGCTTCTAGATAAATTTTGAGGGCCTGAAAAGTCTGATCTCTGAGGCAGCCGCTAGGGTTTTGAAGCCTTGAAGTCTTGGCCACCGACTTAGTTTTCCCCTCCAGCCTAGCTGCAGGCCAAAGGAGGCAATATAAACTCATTGCAACTGACTGCCAGGAATAATCTCCTTGTTGCAGGCCTAGCAAAAATCTTTTTGAAGGGTTTATTACTAGTTTTCCATTGAAAAATTTGCCATTGCAAAGTTTTGATCGATTGAAAGATTATAAAATTGGTTTACAAGCTAACTGTGGTTGTTTTGCAGGCTTCTTTACCATTTGGGCAAGGGTTTTAACCTTGGTTTGGGCTTGGGTGTCCATTTTCCCATCACACTTTTTCTCTAGCCCTATCTGCAAGGCTAGAAGCCTCTATAGGCTTGGCTGCAAGCACTTTTGGGTTTTTAATTTTTTCTCCATTGCATTTAGATTAGGGCTAACCTATCTCTGATTGCCGGATAGCGTGGAGGTTTGGAATGGTCTTGGCACTTATTTGAGGCCTAAACTTTGAGGTTTTAGATCTCATCTTGGTATACTAGTTTCTGAGGGAAGGCTGCAGGCCTTCAAGGCCTAACCCCTCTCAAATGTGGCCTATTGGTGACTGTCCAATATCGGATCTGAAGCTCCTATATTGCAGACCCTAATCATCAAGTTGACATATCATAATAAGCCTAAGCACTCTAAAATTAGCGCAAAATAATCAGAAGTGTTTTGGTTAACATTTCGTGCATCTTTGGGTAACTGATCTTGATTGTTAGAGGACTGATATTGTTATTGCAGAGCTCTGATGTCAAGCTACAGAGGTCTCGTCTGAACTTACAGTGGTATTGCAGCAGCATTTCTACATTGCTTCTAGCATTAAATTTGGCTCTCATGCATTAGCTCTTGTTCTTTGCATTATGGTAGCTGATTTTGACTGATACAATCGTCTGATATACACTAACCTCATTGATACAGTTGATTGATAAGTACATGTAGTGATCTGATCTAACACTGCAGTTACATCTTTACATTGAGCACTGACATTGTTTCTTCCATCTTGGTCAATGACACCTTGGACTGATGTATACTTGACAACAAGCTACAGTAGCTCATCTTTGTTGGTAGAAGTACATTGAAGGTTTAGTGCACTCCTGAAATGATTGTTCATGCATCCGTTGGCATTTAAAAGGGCAGATTAAGAGTTGATTGGCATTTGGCATCTATAGGCCATTGGTTTTTCTCTTGTCTTGTCTAAGGATAACCTTTGCACCATCTCGGTAACTATCTCTTTCTAATTGCATTTCTCATACTTGCATTTTCACTGTTGCGTTTGCATGGTTAGACTCTAGTTGCATCTCATTGTATCATTGTTTCTTGATTAGTTGTCTCTCTCTTGCATTGCATAGCGTAATTCTCTTGTTGCATTTCATTAGCTAATCTCACCGTTAGCAATCTCATCTAATTGCTTGAATTTGTGCTCCTGCAGTCTCAGCCAATGTGCTTACGATAGTTGAAGGTTTCACTTACTCTTATTTGTTATTTATAGGCACTCATGAATTCAAGGGAAAATTGAAATTGTTTGTAACATTGCAATCAAATCGTAATGGCCCATTGCATGTCGTGCTTCACGCTCTTATTGTGATATGTCTGCACTTTGTGCTCTATTGTTTTTTTATACGTTAAGACTAACCTAAGTACCCACGGGGGATTTGAACCGGTGACCTATCGCAAGGAGTGCCTTAACAGCGCACCCATTCACCGTCAATCCAAAGCCCCGTGGGCACTTTGTGCTCTATTGTTGATTGAAGCATATTGCATCATTATTATTCAAGCATTGTCCTTTGCATCGTCATCTTGTTCCATCTAATTTTGTTTCATCTAGTGTATCATGGATTTGTGAGCCCTCCCAAATTTACTTGTGAAGTTATATATATAATCTGTACTTGTCACTGTTTCTTGTATTGTAGCGCTCCTATATCTTTAAAGTGAATGTGCTTGTTGCATTATAATGCAGGTTATCTTTTTGTCATACATCAATCTTGTATCTTACACTAATATTCCATTGCAGCAATTTTGCTCTTGTAACTTGTAATTTCTCAAACCGTGCAAGTATCTTCTGGGCATTGTATTGAAGGAATTGGTCTCTAAGCACTTTATCTAATCTAATCCATCTTAATATATACATCGCCCACTAATAATGTCACTTTCCAATCCAAATCAAGTTGCAATAACAATAATTGCCTTGCCCTAAATCTCCTAGAACTTGTTCCAACAAGTTTTGCCATCATCATTATTCTTAGGGACTACCCTCTTAGCTTGTCTATGAGAGAGCTTGAATGGAGTGTGTACGGATAAGAGTGACAACCCCTACTTTGAGGGTTGCACCTTACAAAGTGTTCCCTCGTGGGGTTGGAAACATCTCCCACGCTAGGTTGTACACCTCAGGCGACAACACTTCCGAGAGGAGCATCCATTGCCTTCAATAATTAGAGTCTAGATTTCTGAGAGGGGAGCGTCAAAATCTCCATTACAGAAACCAATATCTTTGCATTATTTATCCATCCTCCCTCCCAAGTCAATATTCAAACCAGAATTAAAAATTGTTAATTTTCCAGTGTTCTATGCTAGCACAATCACTTAGCCCAGTTCTTTCTTCAATTAGCAATCACTTTTAAACAAATTTAATGTTCCAATAACAATGGGCAGTTGTAGATAGAACAATAATTCAAATGCAATAGAAGACATCCAAGAAAATGAGACAAGAGAGACACAAGATTTGGTCAAAGCCAGGGAAAAACCCCACAAGGGGGAAAACCCTTTCAAAATTCCTTTTCTATTAGATTGTCATCAAATGTTCAACAAAGATATGCAATGTTCCAATTCATCAAAATGGGTCAAAGGTCACCATCCAATTCAACTAACCAAAATCCAATGAGATGAGCCCAAAAGCCACATCTGATCCAATGTCAAAGTCTGCAATTTCTGAGCAAATTCAACAACAGCCAAAGATTCCCTAACCAGTCAAAGTTTAGCAGTCAAATAAGCTCCAATAGGTTTGGTCCTGGCAACAGAAAAACTCAGCCTCTTTTGCTGGTCAAAGTCAAGTCAAAACAGTCCCAAAAGGTGCCTCCAAAACTGGTCAAAGTCAAAGTCAAAGTGCCTCCATGATCTTGCTAGCTTCTCCACAACTGGCCAAGATCATGCTCTGATACCACTGTAATGTTCCCAACTAAAATAATCCAAGTAGGCACTTAAAGTTTCTGAGTTTTAACTGAGTTTCAATGAGGTATTTGTTCAAACACTTGGTGAACATACTGCTGTAGGTGATTTTCAGGAGTTTACTTGAATGAACACTATCATTTCAATTTATTACTCATATAAGGAGTCTCAGACCAGCAACATACATTTTATTAAGACTCAGAAAAATGCACAGTATACACCAACTTATGCAATCAGAGCTTGAGAACATCTAATTTTTACCCTTCATTAAATTAAGGGACACTTATATATCACTGATGACACATGCTACAACATTAAAGAAATCTGATATTAGAAGTACCAGTGGACAGAGGCAAAAAGAGTGGCTGCAGATGTCTGTTACAACACTCGAGCATCACCAGCTAAGTAAGAAAAACCTTCCCACAGAGAATTACAAATTTACATCATGAACAGGAACACCCCAGATGAATGCAATAATAAATATATATATTAGACCTCATCAATCAGCAGCTGATCTTCTGAACCACAAATTCGTCCTCCATAAAGATGAGCTGCAACACTTGGATTTGTCAAAGGAACGCTGGTTCAAAGAAAAATTTGTTTCTGGAACTGATAGTTTGTCCTTTCCTTCAATTCTGTTCACAAAATCCAGTCAAAATTTGAAGAGAATTTGGCCCTTCCCTTTACTAATAAATCTTCCGGAAATTTGTACCATGCAGGCCATGTAAACGCTCCATAAACCACTAGGCCCTGGGGAAATTAAGTGCTGATATCACATGGAATTCGGCCACCCTTTTTAGATGATTCGGCCCTCCTTAATTGGCAGCAATTGACCTCCCTTTTGTACAGGAATTAATTCGGAAGGTGGCTTCAAAGATCAACTCGTCCTTAGGAGAAATGAAGAACAACTCCACTCCCATTTTTTGATCTCTAACTCAGCCTTATTCAAGGCGCAACCTCTGAAAATTTCCTCCTATAAATCTGCTCCAAATACCGGGTGCAAAATATATATCAGTTCAACCTTCGGATGCACGGACACACCCTCTTTGGCACTTAATCTTTTGGAACCAATAAATTAGGATTGCAACACGGTCTTCTCCTTTACTTGAGATAATTTGGCCTTGATGGGTATGCCAATTAGTTTGGCCTTCAATGGCTCTGATCGACCCTCTTTATCTGGAATAGACTCAGCCTCTTGATGCTTATATGCCCATGCAATAGACACAATGGAAGGTCTGAAATAATCCTCCCAATAGCTAACTAGGGTGGCACTCGAAGTCCACTGAAATTAGCTTGAGTTTCACTTGAGACTCTTGAACTCGCTTGAGTCCCTTTTAATTGTCAATAAGATAGATAGGAATAGAATGCCTTTGCAATTGAGTTTCTCTTCCTTTTATAATAGTTCATTGAGCCTCCTAGCTTTTAGATTCTCCCTTTTTCCTTATTATTTTATTGGTGGAGGCCATTTTCCACTTTTTGCCACCATTTAAATAAAATATTAATTTGCTGCCATTCCAATAAAATAATAATTTTGCTCCATTCTCCAATAAAATATTATTTTGCCACTGTCCCATTAAAATAATAATCTCTCCCTTCTCTCACAAAATAATATTTCCCTTTTTAATATTTCCAAAATTTTGCAAAACTCCTAAGTTGTTTTTGCATGCAAAAAAATTGGAAACATCATAGTCCTCGCCAAAAATTGTTTGTCCTCAAGCAATATCACCCTATGCTGCTACTCCGCATGCTAGCCTAGCTAATTCTAGGGTCCCAAATGTGCCACTAAAATACTCCTCGCTGCAGCAGCAGCACCACATGAATAAATCCCGTGAAACTAGAGTCCCAAACCATCCTGACCCATGGGAAGCCGTCTACTTGTTGTCCCATGCACTTTGCCAATTTTAAATCATCTAAGAGTCTATAGCCTAAAGGACTAGGCACTAGCCCAAGAGTTTGGTGATCAACTCCTCTTCTCCACATTTTCTCCTAAATTTCGATCCCCTAAAGGTAGGGCGGAAATCTAGGGCTTGCAGCGAAATTTTAAGGAGGTGATTTTTTGGGAATCCGAAGGTCCACACATCAAGCTTAGGGTCTAGGCTACCTATGTTCGAAGTTTGGTGGGCATCCACCTGAGTTTCATCCATAAAATCTCTTGCCCTAGGTGCCACTCCAAGAGGGAAAACCTAGGTCTTTCTCTCTCACCTTAGGGACTTCTTCGAGGGTTGTACGAGCTTAGTATTCATTTGAATAAATCATAAGAACCTCTTTCCTCTGTCTTACCTTGACCTAGAGAGTGCTTTGGAGGGAATTTTGTCCCATGATTATCCTAAAAACCCTAGGCCTATTGCAAGCCCTAACTAGGTTTCTCAAGAATAGCGAAAGCCTATTTGAAGGTATATAATCATCTGTCAAATCTTCTTGTCAAGTCCTATATATATTGAAGGTCTTGACCATAGACATTAGGTCTTGACTCTCCTCTTAGGCCTTTCTTGGACAACTATTCTTCATCAAGCCATAATTGAGCCTCTCCTTTGAATGGGCCATAGGAATCACCCCATATCCTATCATTGACTTCTTCAGTACAAGTGATTTCCTCCATACCATAACTGCTCCCATTGGTGAAAGTCCGTAAAGAGCAGGGGACACTGATTGAGGTGACAGTGGGTCTTTGTCCCATTGTTGTCATTTTGTCTAGTAGTTGTCCCTTAGGTACCCCTCCTAAGACCCTTGTTAGATTGAGTGGCAACAACTCCAATGCTTTGGCTTTACCAACTCCTATTGGAAGGATGCTCCAACGCCCTGTGCAGGCTCTGACCTGCCCTAGCAGCACCTTGCAACCCTACCCAACAACCTGCCACTTGTCCTGAAGGCTCCAACCTTTCGTTCACTATGGAAAACCACATTTCACAATTTTCAGACTGGATCCACCTGTGCTCAAAATAAACTGCAATACAATGTAGCTGCTTAAGCTCAGTATGTATATCAGTAGCAAACCCTAGCAACTTACATCAATAAACAATTCAATGCTAATCTCCGCAATGGTCATCAACATGCATGTTAGCCATGTACTCAGTTCTCTCAATAAGGTATTGCTTGGCACATATCCCCTACTCATATTGGCCAAGAATACTACAACATATATCAACCAAACAACCAATTTGATCTAAATCCATTGTCCAAGCAATACTTAATTTCAATAACTCTTACTCACATACATGGCATTTAACAAAGTTATTAAACCAAACCTGTATTCATATTTTCTCTGCACAAGGATCAAACCCTAGCTGGACATTCCATTAGCACTCAAACACTCTGATGAGAGAACCCTAGCATAAAAATCAGTCGAGTTTACTATCACAACAACTCTGCTCAAGTACAACTTCAACACTTAGTCAATACTTCAATCCGCTTTCAACCACTTGAGCAGTTGCACTTCACAAAGGCTGGTTGTCCTTTAATCATAGACACCTCTGTCCTCTGCAACCCTGTCTCAACATACTATAACATAAGATACTTTGTCATTAGCAAGTAATAACCAATTTGGAAGCACTACAATCTGATCTTTCTACAATAGAGCAGTCTGGTCACAAACTCTAGCATATGCTCAGATCTCTGGCAGCTCTATCAACATCTTACAATACACTGATCAACAATATCATTAACAACTAAAATGTAACTTTGCTTCAATAATTAACCTTCCTTACAATGATGACATCTGTAATACAACAAGGTATCTTAGATCAAGGTCAACATTATTCAAGGGGTTCTTTGTTTGCAACCAAACTGCTTGACAGTGTATCAAACCCTAGTTAGATAATGGCCATTACTTGACAAGGATTAGCAACATAGTCCCAACAACTTCATACAAACATTAGAATTCTTGAGGTATCAATGCATTTCTATAGGCAATGCAAATCTCTTTGCACAATCAGCAAGGTTATACAAGCTAGTTTTCAGTACAGTTCTGATAGTCAATTCATTAGTACAACTTGGCATTCATGTACTCACACAACCAAGGGATTATATCAAGAACAACCTAGTCTGCAGTATAAACCTGCCAAATATAACTTTCTTCATCAAACAACTGTCCAACAACAATATACTTGACCCAACAAAACTTCACTCTAACTTAGATCAAATCTATCAACCAACTGCTCTGGTCATCATTCATAACAGAGGGCCTAAACTCATATTACATAGAAACCTGATTATCATATATGTGGTTAGGTCTTGTTATAGGACAATAGACATGCACTTCAAAAACCTGGCAGTATTAACACATACTGCTCAAAGCTCTAGGAAATAAGAGCATGCTTTGAATGATGTATAGCAATGGTTACCCCCTTACTAGTGGGGCAGTTCATCGCCCACTAGGGGTTGGGATATGCAAGGGTTCCTTTTTAATGATGTGAGAGGGCAACATTAGCCCAAGGAACCAGGTGATGACCTTAATCATAAGGGGTAGATCTCATGCTTGGCTTTTGTCCACATGCTAATGTTAATGCCCCAACCATTCTTCTGCATTTTATAATTTTCTTTCTTTTGTTTCTTGCTTGTGGCCATGATATGATTTTCTTTTTCTTTGAGCTGCATCAACCTCTTGGGGCAACATTTCTAGGCCTGACACATCCCTTCTCGTCCTTGGGAAAATGTTTCTATGGATTTTGTAGCGGGGCTACCAATGTCTAGAAAAGGAAATGATTATTTGTATGTTGTAGTGGATCATTTCAGTGAAATGTGCGTGTTGATGCTTTGTAAGAAACATGTCATAGTTGAACAAATTGCATAGATGTTCTTCCAGAAACATGTCATAGATGTTGCCTACTTCTATTATTTTTGATTGATATTCTTGATTTATCAGGAAGTTTGTTTATGGGAACTCATGGACACAAAGTTGAAGAAGAGCACAACATTTCATCCACAAACTGATGGTTAGACAGAGGTAGTGAACATAACAATAATGCATCTCCTTCGAGGATATTGTGGTAAATATCCTAAACTTTGGGATGAGCATTTTCATTACATCTAGCATGCCTGCAATTGTGCCAAGCATTCATCTACACAAGTATCTCCATTTGAAGCTTGTTTGGGTTATTTGCCAAAGTCTCCTTTGGATTTGATCTTTGGTAAATATATTACAGTAGATGGACATAGTGATGTGGACAATGCCAAGCATTTCATTGAACAAATCCAATTAGTGCATCAAAGGGTACAAGAATAGCTAGATAAAAGCCAAGCCAAGTACAAAGCAAGGCATGATAAGCATTGGGTTGATAATGATTTCCAAGTAGATGGACATAGTGATGTGGACAATGCCAAGCATTTCATTGAACAAATCCAATTAGTGCATCAAAGGGTACAAGAATAGCTAGATAAAAGCCAAGCCAAGTACAAAGCAAGGCATGATAAGCATTGGGTTGATAATGATTTCCAAGTAGGAGATCAAGTTTGGTTGTACATTAGCATGGAATGGTTGCAAGGTGAAGGTAAAAAGCTCAAACCAATCAGATATGGTCATTTCAAAATCTTGGAGAAGATTGGTAATCACTCTTTCCGATTAGATTTGTCACCTTACATAAAAATTTATTCTGTTGTGAATGTGGAAAACTTGAGATTGTATGAGCCTCCTATGATTGTTGATCAAGAAGAGAATGTTTAGATTCCATCTATAGAAGATTTTTCTCTTTAATACTTAAATGAGTTGCAAGAAGACACTATTCTTGACAGGAGAATAAGGACTTCACACAACGACAATGTGGAGTATCTTTGTGTGGGGCTGAAAGGTACCAATCCAAGTAAAGCAAGGTGGATAGAGATAAGGAAAGTGAGGGAGATATACCTTCACTTGTTGAGTAAAAATAGACTTTTGGTGGTCCAAAAGCTTCTAGTGGGGAGGAGTGATCCAAGGGATCCAAAATATGCTCAAACATCAAAGTGCTTAAATTCGCCTAAAGCCAACACCAAATCGCAGAGCTCATCATTCTGATTCCAGCTACGCTTGAATCACTTCAATCTGACACAATATGAGCATGTTATCGCGGTTTGAAGTTTTGACCAAATAGTAAAAAAATCGAAGTTGTGGGTTGACTGTGCAGGGTATGGATGCTGATGTGGCAGTCTGTATGTTGATGTGATGCTGACATCATCAGTTGACTGGGTTGTACAAATGGCAAGTGGACAAATGGCATGAGGGCACATGGCACATGGTTGTTGGGCGTACGATTGATTTTGTGGACCATTTATAGGTCACCATGTGGGCCAATCACAGGGTGCCATATGGCCCTATGAGAGGCCACCAAGTGTATCCAAAGTAGGAATAAAAAAATTGTTAAGTTGACCGACAGGCTCCGTAGGAATCAAATACACGACCTGTCAGTTGTAGATAGGGCACCCTACCAATGCGCAAAGGTTGGTGCTTATTGACCAACGACTGCGACTTGTTGAGTGGTCCAGTGGTTTGGGGAAAGGGCCAGCCAACGGGCGTGCTCGACTGGCCCGGCGCATGGTTTTCACTTCTTACGAGACTGACAACGTATGGTGTGGGGGCTGGGCGCGTGGCACATTGCCCATGCCCATGGCCCAAAGCCATGTGGTTAATGTGGAAAACGGGAGTGGGGCCAACGGTGGGGGCTTTGACCTATATTAAAAAAATTATTTAATATTTAAAATAAACAACACAATGAACGGTGGGCGGGGAGGATCGAACCCTTGATCTGCGGAGTACCAACCTAAACGCCTGACAGGCTAGGATTGCTTTTTTGCCAAGTTAGTAAGGCTGAGACCTATTGAGTTGCAGTTGCAGACTAGTTTGGTTAAAGGGGGGTATTTTACTCAATTTGAATCTTTTTGAGCTCAAGAAGAGCTTAGATAGAGGTTTTTGAGTGTTTTGGATAGCATGGGAGTGCTATTTTTTAGTTTGAAGCTGGTAGACTAATGTAATTAACATTTGAGCATTTTATTGAAGCAGTCACCATTGGAAGCATGCCTTGGAGATGTAGCCCAAGATTGGTGAACTCCGTTATCAATTTGCTCTTGTTTTATGCTGCATTTTAATCCTCTTATTACTGCAAAATTTCTGCAAATTAACTTAAATTTGTGTACTTTTGCAATTTTAATCCATTGCCTAAAAGGACATAAATAGGCCAATTTAATCAATGAAACCTTCTGTTGACACCTAATCCGAAACGGATGGGTGAACTGGACAGTCATCCAGAAGATGAACTGATCCGTTTTATTTGTATATATAAACGTATATTACCTAATGAATAAGATCATCAGTTTTCTCTCGCTCATTAAGCCTGGAGTTACCCTGGCCTGACATGGTATCAGAGCACAGGTCCCAGTAATAGTAGTAACTCCTCAGTCTCTGACATCCCTGCCGCTGCAGACTGCCGCTGCCTAAAGACTGCCTTCATTGATACGCCTGCCGCTGCCTTTCATTGAAACACCTGATTGGTAACGTATCACTGTTATTGAAACGCCTGTAATTTCATAGCATTGAAACATCTGCCCGCTGCCTGTATTTTGTTTTGGTCCGCTGCTTGACATTACCTCGGCTACCTGGTCCGCTGCCTGGATCATTCCCCCTGGAGCACCACTCTTCCACTCTTCTCCGCGGCTTGGTTTTTTTGGTTTCTTGCGGTGGAAGTTGAAATATTCCCCCCTCTCATGTTTTAAGTTCATGGCATTTATTATAAATTAAACGCGGAGTTTTCCCTCTGTATCACTGTGGAAGATTGCAGAGCAGGTCGAACTTAGCTGTTTTGCTAAGACTTGAGAGCGGTTTCATTTAATTTCAAATCGCGGTAGTTTGTTTCATTAGCTATGGATCATTCCCCCCCGCTGCCTGATTAGAACCAGTGAATGGGACAGCGTATAGTGTAAATGGGAACGGTTTCTCCGAACTTCTGTTTTGTTGTAGGGTTTTCATTCAAATCTGCTCTACATATAACTCTTCTGTATCTTCTGGATACTTGTCATTGTGTGCGTGCTGATTGAAATATATATATGAGCAGGATTTTAAAACGATATATGGAATGAGTTGGTATATTTTAAATGATATATGGAATGAGTTGGTTAAACGATATATGGAATGATATATGGAATGAGTTGGTATATTTTAAATGATATATGGAATGAGTTGGTTAAACGATATATGGAATGATATATGGAATGAGTTGGTATATTTTAAATGATATATGGAATGAGTTGGTTAAATGATATATGGAATGATATATAGAATGAGTTTGCATATGGTGATATAAGGTTGATTTTAAATGATTTTTTTTCCATAACAAAATCATTTTAAAACAGAGATATACATAGTAACTCTCCATCATTTTTTCAAAGCAGCAGAAGTTTTTTTTAAGAGTATTTTTTCAGAAGTATATATCAGCAAAAGTTTTTATATCAGCAGAAGTAACCTTTTACAGAATGCATTCAATCATCTCTATGATAGGAATAGTTCTCACTGGCAAGGAGAACTATCCTCACTGGTCCCGGATGGTACAGCACACCCTCATTTTCAATGAGCTATGGAAAGGAGTGTGTGTCGGAGAAGGAGACAATGACCCAAAAAAGCCTACATCAGACAAAGAGCTCGCCATCTGGGAAAACAAGAACAACAAAGCGTATGCATTAATCGCAAAATCTGTAAATAAGGAGGTGAGTCACCACATTTCATCATTTTCAACTGCCTTTGAAGCTTTACAAAGCTGAAAGAACTCTATGACTCCCATTCTGCACTTGAAGTCGTCCAACTTATGATTAAACTCTTCACTCTTGAACTACAAAATAATGATCCTCTTGCTCTTGCATCTAAAATAAAGTCTATAATGCATGATATCA
>APFE031313100.1:0-10010 GCA_000404065.3 Pinus taeda | reverse complement strand
ACAGAGATAACCATATACACAAAGATGCAGCGGAAATAATACTTCATTTCATTAATGGAAAATACTGAAATATGCTTACAACCGGAAATAGAAATAAACCAGCTAGGGCGATGGTAGCTTATCTCTGAGAAGAGATGTGTAGCTACATGCCTTTGAACTGTAAAGACTACATTGTGGCGGACAATCTGTCCTTTTACAAAATGTGACTTGTTACTTATAGTATTTTTTTAGTTACAATACCATGGGTCAATTCCATGGGTGAATAAATACCATGGGTGGATGTCACAATATCACGGGCCAATTCCATGGGTGAATGAATACCATGGGTGAATGTCACAATACCATGGGCAGATTCCATTTACAATACCATGGGTAAATTCCATGGGTTGATGAATAATATGGGTGGATGAGTACCATGGGTTGACGCCATTTTCCATTCAGATCACTAAGCCTCCACAATACATAAATCGCCATGTTTACATTAACGTGGATATGATGTTGGATTAGAAGCATATGGGGAGCTCTTTGTAGCTTGCAATGAGTGTGAATTTCCAATATGCAGGCCTTGCTATGAACATGAGGGGGAAGATTGTAACAACCCTAGTGAAACATTCATATAAAAGTTAATAAAGGAAAAATAACAACCACGGTTGATGGGACACTTATTCAAAGTTGAATATTGGGCAAAAGTATAGTGATGGGGATCATTGGTGATTGATTAGTGACTAAGAAAACTGGCAAAGGAAATGGCAAAGGCTTTGGAAAGACAAAATGGCATTTTGGCACATTTATTTACGAAAATAATGGAAATTGGGAGAAAATGCAGGTGAAAGGTCACAAGTTGCATGTGAGGAGAAAAATGAAGGAAAATAATAAAAAATGAAGAAAATAGAGGTCTCATTAATAAACATACTTCTAAGGATCAACTAGACTTTTGTTAATTCAGTTTTGGAGCTCTCTCTCTATTCTCTCTCTCTCATACTCTTGGACACAGATTTTTCTTGGATCACTCTTAGAGGAGTGTGGCATACTTGGAGTTTTGGAGCAAGAAGGAAAAGGAAGAGAAGGAAAGTGCAAGAGGACATCGGGATTAACAACTACAACTAGTTTTTCTTGTAGGTACCAAGCTGCATGTATGTTTTCCTCACTAGTTTTCACATGTATGGCCTATGCACGTGGTTTATTGATCATGAACTATCATTGGCATGAAGGATTGCCTAGATTGACACTGGACTTGCCTATCCTTTCCATTTCTTAGATAGCCATGGTGTTGTGGGTTCATTTATTTATTTTTTGGTTGGTTCTCATGTTTCCTTTAGCTTGGGTTGAGTTACTAGTCCTGGAGCCTTGGTTGGATAAATTCACTGGAGCCCTTGGTGGGTTGGGTTACTAGTCCTGGAGCCTTGGTTGGAAAAACACTCTAGAGCCTTGTATTAGTTATGGGTTGAGTTACTAGTCCTAGAGCCTTGGTTGGAACAAAAGCTCTGGAGCCCTGGAAGTCTTGGGGAGAGACCAATCCGGTGATGGTTTTTTGATGTCTAATCGTGAGGTGGAATCATTGTTTTATAGGTTGAGGTGGATTGGCCTTTAGAAGCCCTATATGGTTTTTGATTGATGTGTTTTATGAGGTCCCAGTTTCATGCTTGGAATATGGCATGGGGGTGACTGTCTGAAGAGATATTTGGCTCAACCATGTCTATGGTCAAATGGTTCATGGAAGTCCCACAATTGGTTGCCCTTGCATCATTAATATGAGGTTATTTCTTCTTGTTAATTCATGAGTATTGTGCTAGTTTATATATGGATAATATAGTTGTTGTTTCCTTGGTATTTTTGTGGTTATTATGTTGGTTATGAGCATGTATTATGATAGTGGCTATGTATGAATCTCATCATGTTTTTAATTGTAGATGAATGAACAATATATCTATGGCCTAATGCATGAAACTAAAGCTAATGTGCTGAGGCATCAATGCTTCTTAGTGATTCTAATATGAGTATGAGACCCCTATGCTCAAATATGTTGTTTAAATATGTAGATTACATATTTGTGATATGTTTGACAAAACTCATGTCATGTCTGGTAGGGTCCAGTCAAGTCCTTATTCAAGTAATTGCATTTATATCACTATTTTGTTGTTATCTTTTAGTTATGAAAGTGTCATTTAGTTATGGGTAGGGACCTCGGCTCTAGGCTTGAAAACGTGGTTCAAATCTCAGAGAAACAGGCACAACACTAGGAAAAAAAGTCCCTAGGCACATGCATACCCATGTTGTGGGAGCGTTTGGAGCCTCTTGGATGCATGCTTGTCCATATCAAGGGAGAGTCCAGGGGTTTAATGGTATAAAACTTCAATTGGTCCTAGGGGCTAGTTACCTGAGTGGTTGGGATGGATATTGGGAGTTCTATTACTGATCTGGAAGGTCTATATGGTGTGTTTCCATTGATTCCACTTCCTTAAATGACATATAGGGAGTCGAATCACATCATAGTAACTTCACGTCACATGTTTACCCCAGTTGGCCGGTTACTTGGGTAGATGTAGGAGGAGGGTGTTACAAAGATGGAAATCAATCTTGTCCACAATGCAATATTAGACACAAGTGGCATAAAGGTTGGTAGAAGTTTTCACTTGTTAATTTGAGGAAGACCTATATTTCCTTTTAATGTACTTATCTATTGTCTTCCACCTTCTCCACTCGAACTATTTCCTTCCCCACCCCACTACTTCTATCAATGTTATTTTGCACCTCTTGGTGCAATTTCTTGTATACTTGTGCCTAGAAGGTGGCCTTATGGTGAATGATGTCACTTCTTATAGTCTTCAAAATAATATGTATGTATGTATGTATCTTTGTTGAATATTCGACATAAAATATTTTTTTTAAAAGCACAGAATTTCGTCAAATATTCAACGCCTATCAGTCAAAGTGCTCGTTGGATACTCGATGGAAAAAGAGATGGATAGAAGTGTCAATAGTTTAACACTCCTATAAAAAAAAACTCTCATTCATCGCATATCCGATGCTTCACTGCCAACTTGCAAGCATCAAAGAAAAACCACTTATGTCACATAATTTACCTATGTCGCCGATTACTCGACACATAAACGTCAATTTTTCACATTGGAAAAAATGACGTATGCACTGAATATCCAACTACAGACTAGTGTGAGACTTGTTGAATATTCTACGTTCGGTCTGTTGGATATTCGACAATTTGTAGCATCAAAAAACTGACTTCTAAGCATTGATTTTTTAATTACCATCTCTTCCTTTTTATGTATTGAAAAATCAACATCTGTATTGTCGAATATCTGATGGTTACTAAACTATCAAATATTCAAAAAAATTATAACGACGATTTTATGAGCACCAATGTGTTGGATAGCTGACACCAATAAGTTAGATATTCGGCTAATAGTTGTCGGATTTTGGCCCCATTTGTACTAATGGGTCATAGATTTTAGAAAATACTCATTTATCAAACATGAATATTC
The DNA here is from genome assembly GCA_000404065.3 of Pinus taeda. Taxonomy (NCBI): domain Eukaryota; kingdom Viridiplantae; phylum Streptophyta; class Pinopsida; order Pinales; family Pinaceae; genus Pinus; species Pinus taeda. The sequence continues at coordinate 6,510 of APFE031313100.1, read as the reverse complement.
ATCCTTTCTAATTGTAACATTATATGAATTCTCTATTTATGCACTTTCTTTGTGTATCAAATACATTTTCAACATATGTATTTGACTTTTAGCCATATGACTAAATTTTTGAAGTAGTAATTGGGTACTAGTTCCCCTATTACATGTGTCTCTATGAGGTGATGAGAAAATTAGTTTTCATGAATGATGAAATTTGTATTAAATGTGACCTTCTTTTTCCGTTAAATCATTTGAGTGAAATTCATCATTTTAATGGAATACAATTTTTTATTTGCTTAATTCAATTACTTATTAATCAGTTTACCCCAACAAGTCTTTAATTGTTATTTAAACTTTAATTATTTGTTCCTATTTTTCTCATATTGTTCACAACTTCCATTTTATTCTCAATTTGTCTTACATTTGAAATATTTTTTAATATGTTGAGTTGTGTTATATTCTTTCCACGACTAGTCCTCACATGGGGGGGTTACAGGGGGGGCGATAGTTCCTGATGTATGCTGGAGCGGGTGCTATTGGGGGGCATTAGCCTCCCTACCTGGTGATGCAAGAGCATCCAACTCAATATTATCATTGTATTCTGGTAGAAATATGAGGTCTTGTATTTCAAGGAAGTTGGTTTCCCAAGTATTCGATTTATGTAATTATTTAATGTTTTGAGTGATTTTAATGACATTAGGAATCAATTGAATATTGTGAGGCTTTATTGTAAATGTTCTCGAATGTAGGAGATCATGAGAGATTTAGGATAGTTGAGAGATTGAGGGATTGAGAATTGATTGTAAATCCTAGATTAGGAGTCAGTTCATGATTTTGTGGATTTGAGAGAATCCTTAGGGATGAGAACGATATTTTTAGGATTTTTGTTAAGGGATTTAGGGATCTAAACTAGAAATTGGTTTTAAAACCCTTTTGTATAAATGTAAGCCTGAAAGGCATGAACAGGGTTGGAGAGGTTGAATAGGAAAATAGATAGTAGATTGGAATGTTTGTAAGCCTACAGGAAGATTAGGAAATAAAGGCCATTGATGTTGAAGATCAGGTTAGAGAGACATAAATCTCATTCTGTAAGTTTGTAATTATATATAAACAAAGATTAATTAAAATCCTGTGTAAGCACGTAATTGAGTGTTGAAGGATGAATCAAACATATCTGAGAAGGGTATATATAAATTTATTCAGGCAAGTTTAGTAAATGCAAAGAGGCAGAGCCGAGGTAGAGAGCAGAGGAGGAAAATGAACCAAAGGTTCAAAATGGATCTTTGAATCCATTCGAGGGGTCAAGTAAAGTTATAAATGATCGTAATAAGGAAATCGCGAAGCTAAGTGAAGAAGAAGTGTATTGAGTGGCGGAAGGCCGAAATCATTCAAAAACCCAGAACCCACAAAACCTTGAAGAAGTGCGTAAAATTTAAGTTAAGTGGAAGAATGGAGGAGCGAAGGCTGATGCTTAGAAACCATTGGATCTGGGAAGATCAATGATTGAGATCTAATCGCTAATCACATTATCAGTGATTTCATGAGGTAGAGGTCGGTCAATGTATGCGCGATACACTGATAGCGATAAGCTAATTGGCAATCGGACATCAGCATGATCGCTTATCAAAATCGAAGGATTGACGCAGCGGGAGGTTGACAGAGAAGTCGGACCCAGAATCTTATTAGGTATAACCTATTATCCTATCGGATTCGTAATATATATCGGATTAGAGCAAGTGGGAAGGGTCAATTGTGATGGCACGATAGTGACTGCTGATAGCAATGATCGTTGATCGAAGATCACGTTAATTGGGTTTCGGAGGAGGAATTGTTCAGAGACAGACCCGACGATATATAGATTTGAGTCTATATGTTTTAAAGTATGATGTCTGTGTAGAGTGGGGTTTTCCCATTATACCATTGTATTTGCATTAAAAACGATGCAACCTGATTTTAAAGGGAAAGTTGCACATCGGAAGAGAAAGGGGCAGTGAGGAACTGTGGACAAGCTGATAGGAGATTGCAATGAGGTTTAACCTTGAAATCTGTGCAGGAGTTGTACAGTAAGTAGAAAAATGTAGGATTTGCATACATTTCCCTTTATAAAGGGTTTTATAAAGAATTTTCCGAAGGCGATGGTATCTTATCTCCGAGAAGAGATGTGGTGGCTACATGCCTCTGAACTGTCTTACAATGAGGCTCAAGGGCCTTTTTATTATTGAACAATAAGATAAAACCCGAAATAACCAAAACCCTAACTTGAGGAGATGTAACAGCAAGAGTTTGTGGGCCTCGTTGGGGTGAGTTGGACAACCAACTTCTCGGGGTCGCAAATTGGTCATGTTATCTTTGTTTGACGCGCATGATAGCCCGTTGGAAAGATCTCTTCGAGGAATACGACGAAAAAGATGATTTTGGATAAAAAATCATCGGCGATAGATTTCCCAAAAAACATCGTTTAGGGCCTCAAAACAGCTCCGAAAGTTTAGGACCCGAAAAACTGTTAAAAATAGTAAACTATGCTATAATTAAGGAAACTGAAAAATTGAAAGAAGCACTGGTGGGGATCCAAGTGGAATTAGTGGTTGGCCACCAATATCCACCTGGATCATTCCTCCCCCCTTAGGAAGCAATGGTCCCCATTGTGTTGAGTTCGTCCATGAGATGAGAGAACTTCTGATGAACTTGGTCCCTAGTGAGCCACTTGCCCTTGTGAAGGAGTGGCATGCTTTGACAACTCGATACAGTTGGATATTCTGCTGGTGAGTGTGCTTGATCTGTGTGTCCATGATTTGATCAGTTGTAGCTTGTTCCATGCAATCTGGATTTAACTTTGTGGGTGTGAGCTGTTCTGCAATGTCGGATGTGTCTTGTAATGGTGGAAAGTATGGCCGAAGGTGGTCCACATTGAACACTAGGTGCAGGCCAAGGAATGGGGGAATGCTGAACTCAAAGGCATTGTCTCTTACAGCCTTGGTAATGGTGTAAGGACCATATCAAAGTGGTCTGAGTTTTCGATAGGCTCCGGTAAGGCATTCCTTTTGCAAATGCAACTAGACTTTATCACCCACTTGAAACTTGTGTGGAACCTGATGTTGATCATGTCGCTACTTGTACTTGGCATTTGATTTCTCCAGAATGTCATGGACCTGCTGGAGAATATGTTGGATGTGCTCAATGAAGTTGTTTGCCTTATCTATTTCAGATTGGACATGAGCCAACTTTGCATGAGTAGCTGCAAATGGCGTGGCCACATCGATGGGTCATAGTGGCTAGAATCCCAAGCCGACCTGAAAAGGGTTGTGGCCAGTCGAGCTGTGGAGAGCCCGGTTGTAGTTGTGCTAAACATAGGGGAGGCTCTCATCCCATGTACATTGATGCTTTGAGTTGTACATGTGCAAAATGTGTACGATCATCCTGTTGATGACCTCAGTCTGGCCAACAGTTTGAGGATGGAAGGTTGTGGACTTAGTGAGTTTGGTGTTCAGCATTGACCAGAGACTAGACCAAAATGTACTGAGGAACCTACTGTCCCGATCTGAGATGATAGACTGTGGGATCCCAAAGTCTACACACACTTATTCAAAGAAGATTTTAGCAGTGGCTTCTGCTGTGATATTCTTCTTGCAAGCCGCCATAATGGCCATCTTCGAGAACCTGTCAACGACCACAAAAACACAGGCATTTCCATGCTTAGTGGAAGGAAGGCCTAACATGTAATCCATGGAGATGGATTCCCAAGGTCGATTAGGGGTAGGCAGCGGGGCATAGAAGCCTTGCTTCTTGATGGTCAGTTTGGCAGTGACACATGCAATGCACGATCTGATGTACTTCCCGACATCTTGTCGAAGATTTGGCTAATAGAAATACTTCTGCAGTACTGCCACCATGTTTTTGACCAGAAAATGCCCAATAGCCCAAATGTAGTGTGCTTCCCAAATCATCTTGGAACGCTCACTTGAAGGAATAGAAAGGTGACCCAAGTGTCATAACAGGTCATTCTAGAGGTGAAAATATGGAACATGCTGACCCTCCAAGAGTGTCTGGTATGTGTGGCCGAATTTTGGGTCGCTTTTGTAGAGCAGTGGCCAATCAGAAGTCTCGTGCCCACAAGAGTTTAGCATGGTGGTTAACATCATGATCGGTGGTCGACTGAGGCAATTTGCAACATTATTAGTGTTTCCCTTCTTATACTGGATATTCAAATGGAAATGTTGCAGGTATGTGGACCACTTCTAATGGAAAACATTCTGCAAGTTCCCTTGGGTCTGTATGAACTACATGGGTCAGTGGTCTATGTTGATGACCGTTTCCTTCCCAAAAATGTAATGCTTCCATTGTCAATAGGCCTGCACAATGGAATACATCTCTTTGTCACAAGTGGGATACCTTCGGACTATGTTTGAAAGTGTCTCACTGTGATATGCCACTAGATGCCTGTGTTGAGTAAGGACTACCCCAATAGCATAGTCAGAGGCATCTGTCTCGACCTCAAATGGTTGTTGGAAGTATGGTAATGCAAGAACTGGTGCCGAGCAGAGGTGATCTTTCAACTCTGTGAATGCCTTTTTTTGAGTTTCGAACCAAAAGAATTTTTTTTTGCTCCTCCCTTGGTGACTTAACTCAAGGGCCAAGTGATATGAGAAAATCCTGACACGAACCTACGGTAGAAGTTGGAAAGGCCTAGAAAGCTGCAAAGCTCTGTTAGAGTGGCTGGAGATGGCCAATCCTGAATGACTTTGATCTTGGCTAGATCCACATGCATCCCCTGCTCATCAATAACGTATCCCAGATACTAAACCTGGGTCATGCCAAAAGTGCATTTATCCAAATTGGCACATAACTTGTGTTGCCGCAGTGTTTGGAGAACCTATCGGATGTGGTGGAGGTGCTCTTCCCAACTCTGGCTAAATATCAAGATGTCATCCAAGTATACCACTACAAATGAGTTGGTGAATGGCTGCAAGATGTCATCCATTAGCCTCATGAAGGTTGCAGGAGAATTCGTCAATCCGAAAGGCATAACCAACCATTTGAAATGGTCCTCCTTGGCTTTGAAGGCAGTCTTCCACACATCAGAGAGTTCGATTGGTACCTGGTGATATCCTAACTTCAAATCGATCTTGTTGAAATATTTTTCCCCCTTTAGTTGGTCCAAGAGGTCATCAATCCATGGGATTGGGTACCTATTACGGATAGTGATCTTGTTCAGCGCTCGATAGTCAATACAAAGTCTCCAAGTCCCATCCTTCTTCTGTACCAGCATGATCGGGCTCCCACACGGTGATGAACTTGGATGGATGTGACCTTTTTGTAGCAGCTCCTGAATCTACCTCTTGATTTCATCATTCTCCAAAATGGATCGTCGATAGATTGGTCTATTAGGCAGCGGCGCACCTGGGGTCAGATCAATGGAGTGCTTGACCTGACAATGCAGAGGAACCCCTATGATGGAGGTGAAGATGTCCTCGTACTCCTCCATGACCTTGTCCATCTGTAGTTTTTGTGCGGAGGGTCCCTCTCTAGAGGTCGTGGCCACTGTCTTATTCTTTTCCTGAGGGCGTATCATTAGGAAAAAAATTTCCCGGTTTTGGAAATGAGCTTACTGCATTGTTTTGCAATAACCAAAGAGATGGCGATAGGTAGTGCTACCTCTGGTATCCTATACCACTTATTTCCCAAAGTAACAATAACAACACCGGGGCCTTGATTCAAACACAGCATGTCGCTTCCACAAGTATGGTTGTCCTAATAACACATCACAAACTTCAAGGGGAGAAATGTCACACAATACCTCATCCGTGAAGGGCTTGATGTTGGATGGAATGCGACATTGTTGGCTCACACGAAGATCCCGTCCTTGGTGCAGCCACCCGATGGTGTATGGTTGTGGATGTGTTGTGGTTGGTAAGCCCAGCTGCTTCATGACCTCTGCCGAAACGAGGTTCTTTTGGCTCCCGCTATCGATAATGAACTGTAGTGGGGAGCCCTTTACCCACATTTGGGAGTGGAAGAGATGCTCCTACTCCTCTGGATCTTCGAGTTCTTCCTTCTGGATCTTCGTGGTGGCAACGGTGGAATTGGGCTCCGCATCGATAATCTACTTGCCTTTGTCATTCCCCTTATCGGGTTTTGACTCAGAATTAGAACATGCATCTGATTCCAAAACCTTTAGCTCGACCACCAGTGATTGCTTGGCCCGACACTCACTTGTGTTGTGAGTGGAGCTTTTATGGTGTAGAAATTTTGAATAATTTAACACATATTCAATGGAGATTATCCTGATCATGTACTATTGTGGAAAACATACACAATACATAAGCTCCTCTACGTTGATCATCAATATAGCAGCATCAATAACAATAAAACATCAAGAGCATTCACACATTAACACAGTATGTATCCCGGGGAAAGCATCTCGCTAAAAACCCCAACTATCTGTATATTAATGATTGAGTCATGTAACATAACAAAGTACAATGCTTATCACAAGCAATCCAGTACCAGCTCCACCTGTTACACACAATACAG
>APFE031313090.1:0-17004 GCA_000404065.3 Pinus taeda | reverse complement strand
TTTTTCGATTCCAAACAATTAATAATATTAATATCAATTATTTTTACCTATTATATATAATTTCGCTTTTAACAAATTAAATACTAATTTAATTTAATTATTTGACCTAATGTTAGTTTTGTTTATAAATTAAATTCTATTGATTTCAAAGAGTAAAAAAAATTTGATCTTTAGAGCTAAAATTTTGGAGATCGCCTTGTATGATATATTACACAAAGAAATTGGTTGAAATCAAGAGAATGAAGTGGGATTCACTTATTTGGTAATAAGAGCTAAACACAAGATAGATCCTTCTTCAATATATTTGTGCTTAAAAGCATACTCAATGATTATACAAAGGTAAAAAATTATAATATCCCAACATTGTTGATAGAAATCTATTGTAAACCCATTAGGCCCAGGTGCTTTTCTTGAATTATAAGATCTTAGAACTTCCTATCTTTCCTCTTCTAGTATGGGACATAGGAGTGAATCATTATCCTCTTGAATAACCAATCGAGGGATGTGCTTCAACATATATTGCTCAACCTCTTCATCTTAATTACTAGGCACCTCATATAACGTTCTAAAATGCTAAACTGCCTTTTCTTTGATGTTAGATAATTAAAAATAAATCACCATCTATCAATATATATTTGATATTGTTCTTCCACCTCCTCATGTTGGCTTGGTTGTGGAAAAATTTAGTAGTTTGGTCCCCTACCTTTATCTGTAAGCTGCATGATTTTAGTCTCCAATTATTCATGCAACACCTTATGATGCTTTCCAAATTCTCTCTTTCTCTCTAATAGAATATCATCAGTGAAATAGTCTTGCTCCAATTTCCGTTGAAGTATTTCTATATGATTTTTATGTTGGAATATTGAGTTGCTTATATCTAATTTATTTCTTTTTCCCTGCTCCTTGAATGTTATTTTTAGATGTTTAATATTTTCCTCTCAGATATATATTAGGGAACCATTGACCCATTTTACCTAGGTTTGGGATACTAGCTCTCATAATCCTTAATTTTGAAACCATAAAGGGTTGAAGTGGAATGGAAAATGACCATAATTCTCTTCTAGCTCAAATCCTAACATAATTGGGTGTTGATTTGAGATGCTCTAATGAAATATTCGAGAAGAAGAAAAGAGGCACCAAGAAAGGAATGAACTCACTATCAAAAATATGTCCAATAGGGTTTCAATATACCTTTGGACCCATCTTTTTTTCACTTCAGGTGAATTTATTCACATGTGGTATTAAAGTCCAATCCCATAGTATAGTGTTGATTCCACTCAAAGTCTTCTAAAGTAAGAAGAAATGACCAACATTCTACTGTTTCCCTGTAATTAACTGTCATATAAAAATTGATGAAGCAACATACCATTTTTCTTAAGATATGGAAAAGATGAACAACCAACCAATGATTATTGCTCTACTGAGCGATAAATTGAAAATGGGAAGAGGACCATACAATTGTTATTCCTCATGATGCTCCATGAGAACTGGCTGCTAGCACTTCACATCCATGCCACGAGTTTGATTATTTTATGAGGGACATCTTGATCCCAAATTTGTCTCTCCTAGAAGAGGAGGATTAAAGGCCTTTATTTTCCTAAGAAGCTTTTAAATTCCACCATTTTTTTCTAAACACAATCCTCTACAATTCCAGGAGATAGTTTTCATAATTTACTAGTTGGTTTAGAGCTCCCTTGCGTTGGGATTGGGGTGCTTCCCTTTATAGTGTTCTTAGGGGCCTTTGAATTGTAACCTATAGTGATCTTTGAGATCTGCATTTTTCTTTATCCTTATCCCCTTGTTCACTCTATACATATTTATTTGTCTTTCTCTTTTCTTTACTATGAGTCTTGACTTTATCCTTTTTGTTTCCCCCTTTATATTTTTCATCTGCATAACTAAAATGGGTTCCTTGAGGATTTTTTAGATTTTTAGGTGAGAGAAAAGCCTCGTTTTCCTTAGAGTCTTCTTCTTCTTATATATTTTCCATTGTGGGTATCTCTTCTTATGATGTTATTTTTGCATTTTGTCCTTCAAATCCCACGTGAGTGGGATCTTTAGGGGGGTTCTCTTGGGATTTTTGCTCATAAATTTCATGTCTTCATCCATTTGGTTTAGTATTTCATATTTGTTGTCTTGGGCTTAGATTTCATTATTTTGGCTAGAGGGGGATCCCTCTACCTTTGCGGTTTCTCCTTTAGGAGATTGATTCCTCTGAGCCAGATCTAGTTTCCTCTATAGTTTTTGCAGTTGTACTTTGCTAAGAAAAGACCTTTCTATATAAAGGTTGTTGTCATTGTTCTCCTTCTTCGACCTGTTTTTTGGATTATTTTGTTTTTTTACAACTCCTAGAAAATTTCCATACTCATAGCGCACTTTACACTCAAAGGAAGCCAATCATAGTCAACTTCTTAAATATGGGTCTAATTGTCTAAGTGCAAATTGATTGGTATTGGAAAACCCTTGTCCATGTCTACTTCTACCCATATTCGAGCACAACGAAGTGTGCCCTCTTGTGGCTCAACATGGTCTATGTATCGACCTAAGGCATTGCTATTGTTCCTAAGGTATCTTCATTCTAGCAGTGCAATGGAAAATAGGGCAACTTCACCCACACAGGAACTACAAAAGGATCATCATTTTTAAGTTGAAAACAGGGCTCCAATGATCTAAACAGTGACCATCAATGCCTATAAATTAATATCCACTACAAAAAATAAATACCAATCTACTTTGTTTTCAAACAAGAATGTGAAAAAATCCCTACCACAAAAGGAAACTGAGTGTTAACCCTTAATGAAAGGTCTCCAATTCTTATCAATCCAAATTTTTAGTGACCTCAAAGATGGTTGACTACATGTAAATTTCCCTACTAAGTATTGTTCTACAAGTCTAAGGGCCATTAATAGGGATTGATTGGTGTGAACTACAATATTTCATATTTGATCCATCTTCTTGACAAACCTAGATGGTTTTAAACATTGAATTTGGCAGGGGACGGGTGAAGAATGGTGGAGAGGCAAATCCTTTAGAACTTGAAGCCATCAAATCAGGGACGAAGTTAAGGCTTCACTAATCAAACTTAAGATGTTAAGGCTTTAGCAATGCCATTTAAATATTAATTGGAAATATTAAATATTTAAAAACATGTTATTATATAACATTTATTTATTAATAACTATAAATGATTTGGAAATTTTATAATTAATTAAGGTAATATATAATAATAATAATAATCTTAATATGAATATTAAAATTATTTAACATGATTCAATATAATAAATAAGTATGAAATGTATGTAAGATTTTAAATTCATTTTCTTATCTAAATGGCGTTTTAAATAATCACTTTAAAAAATAATTAAGCTTGAAAAATAATTAAACTTGAAAAAACAACCAATCGAGTTGCGAGAGAAAAAAAAAAGTGAATCCGGTTGCGAGAGAGAAATAAACAAATAAAATAAGTAGTGGATCAGACCAACATAAAGGACCCAACACTCCTCCCCAACATATTTCGAAGAACAATGTAAAAAATGGGCATCCTTATGTTCATTGTTGATTCCCTGAATATTCTGCAATTAGATGGACATGGGCATTGTTAATTATTTGACTGCGCCCATGTCTATCTAATTAACGAAGATTAGGGGAATCAACAATCGACATAACCTCAGGGTCCAACAATCAACCATCTGTCTAGACATGCCCATTACAACAACACTCTTCGAGATAGGGAACATCTATAAGAGATCATAGGAGGACTCTTGAATCTGTGATAAAAAAAATAAAATAAGATTTGTCATGAAGAAATTTGATAACATTAGCCGGCAAAAGATGGTCTCCCCTCATACCATGGATGGGATCTATCCCCACTAAAACAAGAGATCCATATCCATCTCCCAATTGAGATTTTCAAATAACCACATATTCATCTTCATAAAATTATATGATATGTAGGATGCATGAAGGCCATAAAATATCTGAATTTTATATATTTCTCTCTTAAAATATCCTGCAGGATGTTTGTTCCATTCGTGGTTCACCAGAAACTCTTTGTTATAAGAACCCGCCTGAAAATATTAATATCTTTAATCCCCACTTGCCATATTCCTTTAACATTGTGATCTCATCTAGTCTCGCCAAATGTAATTTTCCCCCTTCGCCCTTGATCAAATGAAATCTACAATAGACTTGATATTCTTAATGATGTGAAATGGAAAAATGTATAAGTGCATCCAGTAAACAAAAATATTTTGAAGCAAAAACTAAATGAGAACCAGTCTGCCCCGAGGACAACCACCTATGAGTCCAATGAGCTAGACTGCACTCAAATTTATCGACTAACCATTGCCAATCCTTGGCACCATATTTGTTGGATTTTAGCTTGAAACCAAGATAAGTGAAGCCTTCTTCAATCAAAGAAGATCCAACCTCATAAATATTTGTAGTATTGGAAATAATATCAGGCTTTGAAAGAGCATGTATGAGGAGGGGCTTTAGGTTATTTATGAATAAAACAGATGTCGCTCCAAAGTTTGAAATGATGTGGAAGAGTTTTGTTTTGAATTATGTGTTTTAGAATTATCAGTGGGCCAAGCAGATCTCGAGCTTGGCCGTCTTTTGGTGCTCTGTGTATGTAATTTCAAATGGAAAGACAAACTTCTCAAGTTCGATGATATAATGTCTTACTTTCACTTATTAAACATTCAAACATATTAAATTGTCTATGAAGCTTTATAGTATTTTTGGGCTTATTCTTGTGTGTGTCTTTCTTTCAATCCTCAATTTTATTAGCTATTGATTTGAACTAAAGAGCGATTTCATAGCTTCTTTGGTGAGTGTTTACAGAAAAGTATGATTGTTCACAATAATTATTCAATATTAGTCTAAATATTTATTCGCTGCAATTTTTCCCATTTAACTGACTAGCCCCAGTTCTAGGTTCTATTCTAAGCTTTAAGATATATGAAATCTAAATTTTATCTTGAGATTTAAAATACATAAAATAAATTTAAAATGCATTAAAATCTTGCATAGGAGGTCCTCAACTTTACCAGGGCTAGATGCTTCCATTTTACATGATTGGAGGCGTCCTCCAAAACCAACTCCTCAAAGATTGTGTGGATTACCTAGTCGGGGTGGGGTGTCAACTAGGATTCCTTAGTCTGTAATGTATTGGATAATTGGGTTGAGAGGGTTATCCTTAACTCGATTGTGTCTTCGGGTCATAGTAGCGATAATGGTTGACTTTGTTGCTACGGCTTCCTATAACTAAATTTACAATACTAAACTTACAATCGAGTTGGGACAAATTATATAAATCTGTAAGTTTGTAAGGGTTAATACCTTTTAGTAGTGGTTGTAATTACATGAAAAATAAACATTCTTTTAAAGGTTTAAATCTCTAAAAACATGGAAACGATTGGGGTTATCAACATAAAATATCCATTCCATTGGGAACAAAGAAAATTTCATCTTTGGCCCTTGATACAATAGAATCTACCAAAAGAAAAGAAATATGATTGATCTCAAATTGTTAGCTTTCTCCCGCAAAAAAATCTATCGCCCTAGTGAATTGTATTGGCCATCTTTCTCTTGCAGAAAAACCGGTCACCCAAGGTAATTGTATTGGTCACCTTTTTCTTGCAAAATGTTATCACTATTCTATTCCTCTTTTCAATAGAACTTTTCAATAGAACTTTTGGGTAGATAAAGAGAAACTTAAAAAAATTAAGTCAATTTAAAATAAAATATTAACTTTATTTGAATAAAGATTAAATAATTATTTTAAAAATAATTAAATTTATTATAAAATTATAAAAAAATTACCCTGCGCTCTCAAAAAATTCTTAAATTTGTAATAATAACAAAGTTTAATTAATATTATCTATAATATATATATCTTTATATATTAACCCAACATATTACATATATACTTTTTTTCAATAGAAATTTAATTTTCAAAAAGACGAACAAGATATAGGCTATTTTCTGGGGTTAATAATTTTAGGGATTTTTTTACTCTTTTAATTTTTTTATAACTTTTATAATTGGGGAATAAGTCAACATTGGGTAAAATTTTGGTACATCAGCGATTTTTTCATATTTATAGCAGATTATAGTGTGGATATTGCTTATAATAACTATGCAGTGTTTAAAGTTTTGATATTGTTCTTAAATTCTAAGTAACAATATGGATATTGAATACATAGATCATCATATTTATAGTAGATAATATGGTGGATATTGGTTATTATAACTCTAAGCAAGCAATATAGACATTGTTAACCAACTTTTAAAGTTGGATATTGAGTACGTAACTAGCCATAATAGATCATTATATTTATAGTAAATCATAGGGTGGATATTGGCCACTATATATAGACATTTTTAACCAACTTTTAAGGTTGTTATGGTGTGAGACTGTAAAATAATTAATAGTCAACAACTTAACAAACAACCTATATGCCATACAGTATAACCCTAAATGGGAAATCAGAGCTTGGATACTGGCCACATAGCATTCCATATTTATAACTTAAATTTTAAATTATATTTGGTGATTAATTATCAAATATATTTATAATTTAGTGATTGAGAGATTAAATAAATTAAATATATAATACATACAATAAATAAATAAATATATTAAATTAATAATAAATAAATAAAATTTAAAAGATATTAAATATAAAAATATTATGTATCTATTATAGTATATATTTTATTTTCTAAAAATGTATAAAGCATTACTTATCAAATTTGTTCACGTCAAATATTCAATTATACAATAATTTTTTTTGGAGTTGTGTACTGAGGCAGTATCGAGACAGTGAAAAGTGGCCGGAATCTGGGCAAAAAAAAATTTAAAAAAAAAAGTTCAAAAAAATTGTATTAGCAATGTTTGAATTATGTTTTTGATTATGAAAATGGATTCAAAATCATCAAAAACCTTTGGGGCACCCAAAATATTGAATTTTGACAATTGTCATTTAGATTTTATTAAAATATAAGCAGAATTTCCATGATTTGTAAAGCAAAAAAGCAATATGGTTAAACTAAGCCATTTTTTTAATTAAATAATATAATATTACTTTCAAAAGAATTTAAAGTAATATAGGCATGGCCATTGACATTAGGATGGAGGGATTAAGGCGACGGAATTTGGTATTAGAATCATATCATCTGTATAGCAAGTGCAATACCAGGGATATTGGAGTTGTCTATAATGCGAATTTTTGGAGTTTTCGGTGCCGGTGAAAATTTTGAGGTGAAATCTTGATTTGTGTTATTTAAATTAGTTTTTTGACTGAATATATCGATTTAGCACCATGAAAAACTCCTAGGTCACTTCTATTATGCAGGATTTACCCATCAATCTTTTGATTTCAATGAATTCCTGTCGGATTTTAGAGAAATTAGACTAGAAAATCCACTAGAAAACTTCCAAAAAATTGCACTAAAAATAACTCCAGGAATATTGGCCACCATAAGTAGCATTTAAAACTGCGTTGTTATAGGATTTTAAACTAATGCCAAGTAACAACATGGATATTGGCCTAATGCCAAGTAACAACATGGATATTGGCCACATAACCGACCATATTTAAAGTAATGCCAAGTAACAACATGGATATTGGCCACATAACCGACCATATTTAAAGCAGATCATATAGTGGATATTAACTGGGCAACATTTAAAGCTATCGTGTTTGGGGATTCTAAAGGAATTAAAATAATCCCATGAGATGTGGCCTTAAATACAAAGTAACCGCTTGGATATTGGTTACCTGACCATATTTATAATAGACCATATTTATAACACATCATATGGCAGATATTGGCCACCATAACAAGGCAACATTTACCTATAAAGTTGTGGGTTTTCAAATAATTAAAATTTGACAACCTATATACTTCAAACTATACCCTTAAAAAATAAAAATAAGTAACATTATAAATATTGGTGACATAGCTAACCATATTTAATAATAGATCATATGGTAAATATTGACCATGGTAACATAAAAAATAATAATAATATTACACACATGGTTATTCCAGAAATCTCTGTGAAAATAATATTGGCATAAGCAATGGTTATGTAAAATTATAAAATAATTAAAATCCAAACAGCTATATACCATCTACCATCTGTAGTGTCTTAAAGTGTCGGCAAGGGCTAACGACCCTGCTATTGGGCATTAAATGCCCAGCTAAATGCCCCTGTATAACATGCAAGGGCTAACGACCTTGCTATTGGGCATTAAATGCCCAGCTACATGCCCCCTGTATAACACGCATGCGCACACATAATACAAATACGCGCCTAGATGGCTGTGTGTTATCACGCTATACATGGCACATGTGGCCGGGCATTTAATGCCCGATACCAGGCTCGTTAGCCCTTTCCGTGTCTTAAATACGGAATAGCATTCCATGTATATAACTTGAAATTTTATTCAAATAAATTTTGTAACATGGATGCAGTGGAACGCATAAGGCAGGTTTGGCAGGAAAAAGCGTGATTAGATAGAAATGCATATGGAGCGCCACTTGTACGTATTTTCATTGAACTTCGAAAGAGAGTACCCTAAATCACTTCAACAATGATATGATTGCGGGGTCCGCTGGGTAAAACCTATTTGGAAGGCTTACTATAAATAAACAAGCAGGGAGCATTATAGCCCCTGAACGGCTTCGAAGTTTTCGCGAGGATGGAAGGGGAAAATTCCAAGTGGTGTACCAGAGATCGCACAGGGAAAGCAACGAAGGGAGTAAAGGAGGTGCAGAAGAGCAGCAACAGTAATGGCAGAATGGCAACAACGCTGAGAGAAAACAAGCGATGCCGAAGAGGAGTAGCGCAGGGAGAGAAGGATTTGGGGAGGGAAATGGAGGCGAGAATGGAAGAACTGCTAAAAAGGGTGGAGGTGATGACGAAGACAGTACAAGAGCTCCAGCAAGTAATGGGGAATTATAATGAAGCATTGGAACGAACTAAAGAGAAACTTTTGGAAATGGAGAGCGATATGAATCACATAGTGCACATGAACAATCAGATGGCACGCCGAAATCAAGAGCTGGTGGTGTTGAATGCCATGAAGGATAAGTTTATAGACACCCACCTCAAAATGGGTTGCACCTTCTTCCCTCCGCCAGATGAGGGAAATGATAATGACACATCAGACAGTTCGGATTAGGATTGTTGATGCGAGGAAGAGGGAACACCCAGCAAATGCCAAAGATAATGGAAGAATCTGCCTAAGTTTTGGTTACATTTCTTGCGGTTATTATAGTTGGTTTTCTTTTATAGTAAGTAAATCCCAATCCGTGTTTTGGAAATGTAGGTTGTTACTGAGTACAGACATAATGGCTTAGTTTGTGTATGATTTTGTGTTTTGAGTTACGTGTTTTAGAATATTTTAGCAGGCAGAGCAGATCTTCAGCTTGGCTCTCTTTTGGCGCTTTATTTATCTAATTTTGAATGTAAATACGAGTGGGACTTTTTGCAAATCATTCTAAACACCGAAACTCCTTAAACTCGGCTCTAATATTGATATAATGCCACATGTTAAACGTATTGAACTGTTTGGGAAGCTTTACTGTATTTTTGGGCTTATTCTTCACTGTCTTTCTGTCCATGCTGTTGATTTGAACTAAAAATCCATTTCTTAGCTTTCTTGATCACTGTTTATGGAAATGTGTGCTTGTTCACATTAACTACTCAATATTAGTCTAGATATTTAGTCGCTGCAAATTTTCCCATTTAACTGACTAACCTCAGTTCTAAGTTTTATTCTGGGCTTTAAGATATATGAAATCTAACTTCTATCCAGAGCTTTAAAATATATAAAATAACTTTCAAATGCATTAAAAGCTTGAATAGCAGGGCCTCGGCCTTACCAGGGCTGGATGCTTCCATTTTACGTGGTTGGTGACCCTCCCTGCCCCCTCATGTGTCTTCTGAAACTAACTCTCCGAAGATTGTGGGGATTTCCTAGTCGAGGGTGGGTTGTAAATTTGGAATTACTTGTCTGTAACATATTGAATAACTAAGCTGAGAGGGTTATCCTTAATTCGTTTGCAGGTTTAGGTCATCAGTGGCGATAATGGCTGACTTCGTCGCTATGCCATTTAGGATAACTAAACTTACAAACGAATTGGTACAAATTATATAAATGTGTAAATTTGTATACTGTCAGTGGTGGATGTAGATGCATGAACAATAAAGGCTGTTTCAAAAGTTTAAATTACAGAAAACATAGAAATAATTGGGGTTATCAGTAAAACATTTTCATTCCATTTGAAAGAACCCAAATTTTAGCGGTCGCCCTTCCTACAATGGAATCTACGAAAACAAAGGAAATATGATTGATCTCAAACCGCTACGTTTCTCCTGCAAAAAGTATTGTCACCCCAGGTAATTGTATTTGCCACCTTTCTGTTGCAGAAAATTCGGTCACCCACGGTAACTGTATTGGTCACCTTACTACTGCAAAATGCTCAACTACCTCACTGTCGTATTGCTTTTTTTTTACTATTTTCAATAGGACTTTTGTGCAGTTAGATAGGAACTTTAGGGACTTAATTTGGGCATACAATGTGTTTGCATCAAAACCAAAAATCAAATGTTTGAGTAAATAGGGTAATTTGGGCGTTCAGTCCACTCTCCTGTCACTGGATGGAAATTTCAACGCTACAGACCAGACCGAGACACTGACTACAATTTAGTCATTTTTCAGTGGAATCTAGTTATTATTTTCCCAAAAAAATCTGACTGAATCGTTTATTGATTGCAGAAATGCATTCTAACATCATAAAACTCAATAACCCATAAATACACACAAATCTGGATTTCCCAAACTTTCTGCAAAATTTTATCAAAATCTTTACCAAGATTTCGACCACAAAAATGTAGCGTCCATATACTACTCTATTTTCATTTTTGCGTCATCGAAATTGGGAGTTTTCGGCGAGTGCATGCGTTCTGGCCCAAGCGTCCTCTAAGCGAGCAACGTGGGGAACTCGACGCCTTTTCAGTTCGTAACAATTTTTCAAAAATCCAAAAAAAAATTTGGGCGAAAGGAAAGTCAGTTTATGAGAACACCCATATTTATCTAGCTATCAATGCGTCGAAATGTCATTTACAATCGATATACTTACAAATATTTACTAGTCCATATAATGATACCAATTTGTGATGCTCATAGAATTAGACATAAATAACATAACAACATAATTTGTATTTCCAAAACTCTATTAGGTATGTGAACATTTCCATTTGTTATTTCAAGTCATGTAATTTTTACATTTTTGATAATCGCAATTGTCAATTTTTGTAAATTTCTATTTATCATGTTTGTTTTATGTTTATAGAATGTTTTTGAGCTTTGTCATGTACTCCAACCTCGTCATGTCAAACCTCAATTCACTGCCCTCATCTCTTCCTGCATTTTCTAAGCCTTGCCGCTCTTGATCTTACATCGGCATGATGAACCTAGGAGGGAGCCCCGGGCTCCTTCGTCCTCCTCCACCAGCTCCATCTCCTTGACACTCCTAACCCCAAACCCTCCTTAAATATGTCGGCTTATGCAAAGATTGGCCCACAACCTTCCAAAACAACTTATGTCATTCCCGTGGATACATTGCCTGGTCCATAACTTGATCAATGAATTATTCCCAAGCAAAGGAACGCAAGCTCCTACAAAGAAAAATCCTCGGAGATCATGCACTTCCATGTGCCCCTAACTAGGCTCAACAACAACATTTAGTTCATGTAGGACCACATTGTCATCTGCAAGTTCCGCTACCTTCTTTCACTAGATAACACTGCAATGTAAGGCTAAGGCCCACTATGACGTTAGGCTCGGGTCCAAGGGATTCTTCACGATAATCTTTTCCCACTAGGACGACCTGAAAGCAATCATAAAGGGAGGACCCTACTTCTTCAACTCAGCGGGCCTTTACATGAGACAATGGACTCCCAAATTCATCCTAAACAAAGAGGATTTTTTGATCAATTTGTACTCATTTCCATACAAATACTGGGATCCAAAAATTCTAAAGGACATAGGGAATAAGCTAGGCAAATTTGTATGCCTCTCTAAATAAACCAAATAGGGCTTCTACATCGCCTATGCCAAAATGTGTTTATATCCCTTCCTAAGGCCATTACCCTAGAATTAGGAGACACAGATTGGTTCCAAATCTTAGATTACGAGCATGTTTCGTTCAGATGCTGGAAATTCCACCAACATGGTCAGCTCTTCAGAGATTTCCCTTTGAATGACCCTAAACTAGATCCAAAGTAGACTAACTCCATGAATGTTGAGGGCTTAAAAAAAATCCCATCCAAACAATGCCACACTAAGAAATCCAACACCTCTACAGCTCTCAAATGCCCCATGACCAACAACAACTTTGAAGCTCTTAACAACCTTCCAAAGGACCTATTAAACCAACCATAGGCACAAAAGAAGGCAACCCCAATGAGCAACCAACACAACACAATATCGAGAGAAAGGGAAAAGAACCAATTGAGGTTGAAACTTTGGACCAACAGGACACGCCTCAATAAGAAGAGGACAACCCCATGACCAAAGACAAGGACTTCACGAACCTGGGAGGGCTAGATTTGATGGCCCTAAAAGATGATTGCTGCAAGAATGCCATGAGCACCATCTCGCCTAAACAAATTCACCTCTTGGCCACCACCCCACAAAAATCCAAAGCCAAAACGTATTTGGGGGTTCAAACTATCACCACAAAAGATGCGAAGAAGAGTAGCAAATATTTCAAGAAAAGAGGTTAGAAGTCAACCCTTTAAAGACTAGATACCCTAGGACGAAAGCTAGTTGAATCAGGGTAGTACAAGCAAATCTCATAGATCTACTCCTCCCAACCCACTATTCTCCCATGAAGATCATTTCCTAGAACATACAGGGTCTGAATAGCCCCTCCAAGCAGTGTGTTCTTCATCTGAAGATCCAACAGGATCTCCCAACAATCTTGCTAATCTAAGAAACAAAATACTCCAACAAAGATTTTGAATCCATAATGGAAAAATTATGGAACAAGGCATGCAAAATGGTGGTAAATGCAGAAGGACCCTCTGGGGGCTTAGGCATTGCTTGGGACCCCTCACAAGTAGGTATGGAATTTCTTCCCATAAATCCCTTTGTCCTTACCAATTTTTTTCATATTAGGCACAAATCTACACTGCTTTCTTTCTAATGTATATGGCCCTCAAGCCCCTTCCAAGAGCAAGACATGTTATGCCACCTCTACTCCTTGAAAGACCAGCTAGAACCCAACAAATGGATCATACGCAGTGACTTTATCATCATCACCTCTCTAAAAGAAAAAAAAGGGCAACAAAAGACAACTAAAACCATAATTTGAACACCTGAAGAACTTTATATAAGAAACATGTATGGTGGGCATGCAAACGAAAAATGGACATTTCAACTAGAATAACAAGAGAGGGGGAATGACACAAATATCCTCACATCTGGACCATTTCCTGGTCTCAGAACATTTAATCATAAGAAAGCATGAGCTCACTGTGGAGATTCTACCATCTTTTGGATCAAACCACTGGCCCATCTCCCTATCATGGAGGTCATTTTGTAAGCCCCTAAAGCATCCTTTTCGATTTGAACAATTATGGCTCTTAAATGGCAATCTCATCAATAGGATTGAAAGTTGGTGGAAGGGGATGAACAACATTAAGGGGCCCAAGATGTTTGTCTTCCAATAAAAGCGTAAGAAGCTCAATATCCTCCTCAAAAAATGGAGCAAAGAGGAGTTTGACAATATCTCCCAAGAGAAACACGTCCTTGAAAAAGCTATGACCACCCTTCAACAGGAAATTGTCCTAAATGGCCACTCTGAGGAAATTGATGGCAAGGAAGCAAACCTCACCAAACAGCTAGAGGAATGCTAGAAGCAAGAGGAAATCTAATGGAAGCAAAAATCCTAGATAAAATGGCCCAAAGAGGGAGAACATAACACCTCCTTCTTCCACATATCAACCTTCCAACACATGGAAGTCAATCGCAACACCTCTCTTCGAAGTGAAATAGTGAAATTGCAGAAAAATAGGAGGATATTAAAATGGAACTAGTCAACTACTTCTCAAAAAAAATTCAAGAACCTGAAATGTAGCGTCGAGAAGCCATGGACCAGATCACAACAAACATCCCAAAACTATTCACCAAGGAATAGAACATGGCTCTCATCAGACCTGTCTCATAAACAAATACCTTGGAGTCTCTCAATTAGATGGCAGACAATAAATCCCTTGGACCTCATGGATTCACAGTGACATTCTTCAAACAACATTGGCACTTCCTTCACAACGAAATTCATGCCATCATCAAGGAATCAAGGAGAAACACAACCATCCTCCATTTCTTCAATGCCACCTTCCTGGCCTTGTTTCCCAGGGAGGACAATGTTGCATCTCCAAGTAAATACCAACTCATCACTCTCTATAATGTTATTTACAAAATCATAACCAAAGTCAAAGCAAACTAGCTAAAGACCATTATTCCTTTCCTCATCTCACTTGAGCAGCTCTAACAACATGGAAGGTAGAAAAATCCTTGATGGCACAATCCTAGCCCATGAGGCCATCCACTTCCTCAAAACCTTCAAGAAGCCTACAATGCTTATAAAGCTAGACATGTCCAAGGCCTTTGATAAGCTCAATTGGGACTACATCAAAAGCGCCCTTCAAGCATTCAATTTTTTCTCCCACTAGATTCAATGGATTATGTCACTAATCTCCATTTCCTTCTTCTCCATCCTAGTCAACGGCTCCCCCATGGACACTTCCACCCTTCCAAAGGCATAAGGAAATGTGATCATCTCTCCCCTTTTGTCTTCATTCCCATGGTTGAAGGTCTTGACCAAGCCTTAAAAGCTACTCTCCAGAAAGGCTCAATCAAAGGTCTCACCCTTCATGATAGCATCACCCTTTCTTATCAGCAATTCATGAATGAAACCATCCTTTTGAACCACCCTTTTGTTCATGAATCCAAGGCAATCAAAGCCATCTTTGACCTCTTCTCTAAAGCCTCTAGCATCTCCATGAATTTGGCTAAGTCGCAAATCTTATTTCTAAACACTACTTCCATTACCCAGAGGAATATCAAATGCATCCTTAGATTCTCTTCAGCCTCTCTCCCCTCCAAATACCTGGGAGCCCCCCTTATTGATTCTTCCATCAAGCACTCTTCCTGGTGAGAGTTCCTTGACAAGCTTAACTCCAAGCTAATCTATTGAAGCTTTCGATCTTTAAACATAGTAGGTTGACTAGTCCTCCTCAAAATCTATCCTACATGCCATGGCTATCTATTTTTTTTGTCTTGGTATCCCCCAAGTGGGCTCTCAAAAGCATCGGAAATCTCCATTGTTATTTCTTTTGGGGGGGAGCATACCGAAAGCACAAATGGACCATCATAAAATGGGAAACACTCCGCCTCCCAAAGGCATATGGACGACTCAGATTTCATGACCCAGAAGCATCCAACAAGGTTCGAGGTGCCAAAGTCTGGTGGAAATGGATTAAATATGAGACAGATCCATGGGCACATCTGTGGCACATCAAATATGCAAGGGACACTCCTCAATAGGATCTCATTCACATTTCTAGTTAATCTATGGCTCTCTCATCTGGAACTTGGCCAACCTTAACATATATTTTATTCAAACACACAGCTTTTGGGGAATCCATGATGGCAAAGAGGCTAGATTTTGGAATGACTCCTGGAAGGAACTCCCAAACCTAAGCAACATCCTTCCTACTCATCTTAGTCAAGCCTCATCCCAAAGCACAGGTTGCAACTTTGTCCATTAGTTTTGGACCAATTCAGGGAACAATGTAGCTCACACATGGGTTCAAAAAATCCTATGTGAAGAGGAAGATACGGAGCCCAACATGACTTTCCTTTAGTAGGATCTTCTCCAAAGAGCCATTAGGCATAATGAGGGGTCAGACATCCTTCATTGGGGCTATAACAATGTTACAACCTTCTTAGTAAAGGAGGCATATCACTTCCTAACGAAGGAGGGAATCCGTGATGTTGATCACTTTTGGATTGAACTTCTGCACATGAGAACCTAGCCCAAAGTTAAAACTTTCAAATGGCTTATCATTAAATGCCAAAATCTCACATGGGACAATTTGGAAAAAATAGGTTTTCAAGGCCCCACCTGGTGTTGTATATGCAAAAATCAGCGAGAGACCATAGATTACCTATTCACATCCTGCCCTTATGCCAACATCCTATGGAGAAAGCTTGAGTATGACTTCGAAAGATATGCTTGGGTGGAAGGAAACGTTTCCCAAACTATGAAGAATTGGCCCAAAACACTATTTCTCAATCCCATCCTCAACGACCATTAGTCCATTGCTCCAAGCCTCCTAGCCTAAGAATTACGGAAAGAAAGGAATCAAATAATCTTCAACAACAAATAAAAACCTCCTAAAAGCACTTGGAAACTTTTCCACAAACACCTTGAGGAAGCCATAGCCCTCACCAAATGGAATGCCATGGACTTCCAAGCTCCACCATTAGAAAAATAAATTCTAACCTGATGGAACCTCAAGTTCTGAGATATCCAAGCAATCTCTCCTATAGACAACACTAAATACCTCTACCCTAATACTTGGAAGTTTCCACCTCCCAATCATTTCAAGCTCAACTTCGATGGGGCCTCCAAAGGAAATCATGGGGATGCTAGCATCAGGGGGGTCATCTATGATCACACAAGGGAGACTCTAAGAATCTACATGGGTGGTGGGCCCCAGTATTGCAGCAATAATGTTGCAACTCCCAGGACTCCTTTAATTTTATCAACCTGGTAGTTCATAACAAACTTGGAAGCGACGGTGCTTTATGCACAAGTACTAGCTCTTGCCGTAGCTGTCACTTGGTCAGCTGGCACAAGTCCACTAGGAGCTTAAGCCAACTTCTATGAGCTCTTAGAAGAAGCTTTTTA
>APFE031313089.1:94234-124543 GCA_000404065.3 Pinus taeda | reverse complement strand
TTATACATGCCGAAGCATCCAATACCATGGACCGAAAACCATCGCGTCTAAAACCATGGACCGAAAACCATAGGTAGGTTCCCCCAACCTAATATAGGGTCCAAAAAAAAATTTCTCGATGTGCTGCCCTGGACCCTGTAGATGGGGGCTACCTGCCCCCCTCAAACCCCCCGGACAGGGGGGGCTGCCGCCCCCCCTGTGACCCCTCCGCTGCGCAATCGACAGGGGGGCTCCACCCCCCCTCTAAACCCTTGGTTCACTACGTAGGTTAGTCATGGAAAGAATATAACAAAACCCTTAAACCACGTTAAGCTCATCCTTGAACTCAAGAGGGATTTGAATATAAAAATGGTGATTTGACACCTCAGCTCTACACCGAGTAGGAAAACCACTTGTAGCACCATGAATTCCACCACCCCTAAGATAGTGAGCGTGTCAACAATGTTGGTATGGGAATGTAGGCTCTAGATTACAAACTCTGAAGAGGGCGGGAGGAAAGAGATGAGAAGGCTAACATGAAAGGTTGCGAAGAGAGTAAATGCAGAAAAGAAATCCATGGCGAATAAGGGAAACAACTACAAGGTAGATGGAAAATTGACAAACATCATCAAATTGGAGATCACTACCAAGAACCCCTTGTCAAAGACTTTGGAGGGTGAGATGATTCGTGTGATATTAGATTGTGAACCCATGTGAGTTGATTTGCAAGTCAGCCAAGGTTGGGATCATAAAAGCATTGGGTTCCTTGGCACATTGTGGCATTATAATTCATAAGGATGAGATTGTCCGACCCTCCACCACCTCTGTGCCAACATTAATCACCCACATTGAGGATTTTAAAAATGGGGACATGGTGTGGGCTTTGATACAGTTATGTGTGCACAACTACACATTTGACCACTACCTCAAGGTGCCCCTATGGCTCCAGGCTAAGCCCTCGTAGGCATTGAACCTTTCCTAGTAATGAAAAACTCTTAGCTTTCCACTATTGGATCTAACCCCTTTGGACTATAACTCATGATAATTAATCACTTTTATTTAAATATAAATAATATATAAATTAATTAAATCCAATATATATATTATAATATATATATAATATATATAATATATATATATATATTATATATATATGTATGTATGTATAATTATATGAAAGAGAAATTAGTAATGAGTCTTTTCGTATAACCTCTGCATTTTTTTTCAGATGTTTGTTTTCAATCTTGCATTCATCTCTGCATCCTCCTCACTGCACTGGGATCTATTCCCCTCCATCCCTTGCTCCATGCCCCCCCCCCCCCCGCTTTCTCCACTACTCCCACCTCCCTCAGGGAGCCTACCACTCCCCTTACTCGTTCTTCATCCATATCAGGGATGGGATCCCATCCCTACAACCTTCGATCTCGACTTCGACCTAAACTTTTGGGGTTGGGACTCTCCCTTAGATGGTCAAAAAAACATAAACTTGCCAGAGGCCATCCTTCCAAGAACAAATCGGCCATAAAGTCAGCGGTGGCAGATGTTACGAGGGGTCGACAATGCACCATTGAAAGGGCGCTTAGAGCAATTGAGCCCTCTATCCCTGTCTCCCCATGATTTGGCTCTCCTACAATTGCAGGGGACTAGCCAACCCCAAAAAGGGATTGGCTCTCAAAAGGCTGGTACATGATACCAAATGTGACATCCTCTTCCTACAGGAAACTCTTGGCACTTCGGACAACATTACAAGAACCCTCCAATCTATTCTGTCGGGTTGGGTTTTTCAAGGTTTGGATGTAAATGGAAAATCTGGTGGCCTTGCTATTGGTATTAATCCCAAAGTTGTCAAGATCTTTTCATCTTGGGGTGGATGGGGCTTCATAGGAATGGACATTTTCATGGGGGAACTCGGACTCCTATTAAAAGTGATCAACATATATGCCCCCAACCAGAACAGAATGGCATTTTGGCTCAATTGTTTGGATCATAATCTTGTCACAACTTCCACCATTATTAGAGGGGATTTAAACTTTTCCTTGGGAATGGAGGAACCCTGATGGCATCATGCACAAATGGATCCTATCTCAGAGCAGATGAGTACACTACTGAACACCTTCAAGCTAGTTGATGTTCCCATGAACAAGAAAGTTCCCACTTGGCATAGCAAGCGGATGGGGAAAGCTGCTTTGGATAGGAGATTGGACCGCTTCCTGATCCATGAAGACCTTCTCCGTAACCTACCCCTGTATAGACAATAGGTAGGCTCTGGGGGTTTATCTGATCATATTCCAATACTTCTTCAAATCACTGGACCTACCAAGAAGCCTCGTCCTCCCTTCAAATTCTTTACTAGCTATCTACAAGAACCAAAATTTATCAATCTTGTGACTGAATTCTGGAGATCACAACCACCGCTGAGGGAACAGAGGATGGCGGTAGATTTCTGTGAGAGACTTAAAAGTCTCATGAATAGGACTGAGGAATGGTCAAAGAGGAATAAATTGAGAGATGAACAACATATCATTGATATTTAATTACATATTGCACAACTAACGGATGAACAGGGGCTTGGATTCTTATCGGAGGATACTAAAGTACATTTGAACAATCTAGAGAAACAAAAAATTAAGCTGCTACCTGACAAAGAAGAAAAGTGGAGGTTGAAAATCAGGGCCATCTGGTTGCAAGCGGGTGATGGTAATACAAAGTTCTTCCACAAATTCGCAAACGGTAGAAAGGCCACCAATACTATATGGCAGTTACCTAGTGAACCAGATGGATGGGCCTCTACACACCAACAATTGGCCAGATTGGGTACCACTCATTTTAAAAGACAATTTACAGCTCCGATAGTCATCAACCTCCCGGATATCATTAATTTGGCAAGGCATTTTCCAAGGTTTGTGGAACCTGATGCAATGGAGAATTTGATCCAACCGGTCACTATGGAGGAACTGGAAGGAACTCTAAAGTGGTTCAAGAAAGATAAGAGTCCAGGGCCGGACAGTTGGCCAGTGGAGTTCTACTTGGCTTTCCTGGAGCTGTTGGGAAAGTATCTATTGGCAGTCATTGAAGAAAGCAGAATCACAAGACATATCCATCCTCCCAGGAACTTCACCTACATAGCCTTGATTCCTAAGACTGATTCCCCCGTTTCTTTCATTGACTTCAGGCCTATATCCCTTTGCAACTGCCTATATATAAAATTATTGCAAATCACATTAAGCCCATCTTATCTAATAATATTTCCCAGGAGCAATTTTCTTTTCTCCACCATCGACACATTTAGGAATCCCTACACTCCATAAAACACAAAAACCTCAAGAGCATCTCTCTCAAAATAGACCTGTCAAAGGCCTTTGACAAAGTGAATTGGCTATATCTGAAAATGATTCTCACTCATTTGGGTTTTCCCTCAGCCCTCATCTCCTAGATCATGGGTTGCATCTCTTCTGTTTCTTTTGCTATTCTTATAAATGGATCGGCTACTTCATCCTTCAATATAGATAGAGGGATAAGGCAGGGCTGCCCTCTATCACCTCTTCTATTTTTATTAGTCATGGAAGGACTAAGCAGATTTATAGCGACTGAAAAAAGAAGTGGGAGATTTAGTGGTCTACAAATCATGGAGCATTTCTATCTGACACACCTACTATTTGTAGATGACATACTAATATTCTTGAACGGGAGTGTCCGGGACACTACCTCACTGAATGAGATTCTGAACCTATTCTGCAAAGCAATGGGAATGGAGATAAATAGAGAAAAATCCACAATCTCCCTATCAGATTGTACACTTCAGGAATCTCAGCTAGCCATTCAAAAATTTTCTTTCCAAGAATTCGATCTGATGGGGGGACTTAAATACCTATGCTTTAGACTTAAACCGGATGGATACAAGATTGCCAATTGGACCTAGCTCATCACAAAAGTGGAAAAGAAAATTAGTTGTTGGTGTCATAGATCCCTTTCTAGAGCTGGCAGACTTATCCTAATAAAATTTGTTCTCGAAGCCACCCCGGTATACTAGATGTCACACTTGCTTGGATACCGAGAGGAATCCTCCACAAAATTCAACAAATTTGTTGCAATTTCCTCTGGAATGGCAAGAAGGAGGGCAAGACTTTTTCCTGGGTTAAATGGACCAAAATTGCTACTCCAAAGAAGTGGGGAGGATGGAGACTTAAATTACTCCCAGCATTTGCACAAGCCTTGGCTGCCAAATAGGGTTGGCCTCTTCTGAAACAAAACAACCTTTGGGCGGAGGTTATTCATTACAAATATATCTGGCCAACGACCATCACTGACTGGATCAGAAGCCCAACTTGGAACAAGAAGGGTATTTTGGTGATATGGAGGGCCATACTCAATTCTATGCCCATTATCAAAGAGGGTTTGCTATGGAAAATTGGAAATGGTGCATCTGTCCGCATTGGCATTGACCCATGGCCGAGCTGTGGCAACTCCCATATTTTACTTGATGGATTGGTACATCATCTGAATAGCAGAGGTATAAAGTTTCTTGAACAGATTGGGGACTAGCAGAATACTACTTTTTATTCGCAAGCTTGGTTGACTGAACAACACTGGCATATTCCAAATGAATGGAGTAGAGCTTGGCATAGCTATATTCAAGCACTTACAGAAACACATGTCAGATTAAGGAATGTTGAGGATGAACTTATATGGGCACTCTAAAAAACTAGACAATATACTCCGAAACAGGGATATGATAAAATCATTGCAGATAGAAAACCTGAGATCTTAAAAGACTGGTGGGACACATTATGGAAGTTAAAAGCTCCTCCTCACACCAGATTGTTGATGTGGAACATATTGGAAAACAAGATCCCCACTGGATCCTATTTAAAAAAAAGGGCTTTCTTGGGTCCTACCAGGTGTGTGATGTGCCTACAAGATGAAGAATCGACCCATCATCTCTTCCTTTCTTTCCCTACTACCAGGAGCATCTGGTCACAGGTCATTCAAACCCTTAATTTGAATATGTACTGGCAGGGGGCGGATATCAACACAGTTTGGGATCTTTGGTGGAGTACCTTGGCAGCGGACAAACCTAGAAACCTACCACTTCTTGTCTCTTGGCATATATGGATCAAGAGGAATAACATTATATTTGAGGATAGACTGGTAAATTTGAACCTTCTCCATCCACTTATCTGTGCGGCTTATGCAGAACTGCCAAATGACAACAGCCATGGGAGACCTAGGAACATTCGACAGGAACAGATTAATAGAACAATCCTGTGGGCTTATTTTGATGGGGCTATCCAACAGCATGGCTGTGTGGGTGGCATTTATTTCCACCTATCTGAAACTCAATACTTTTAGATTAGTATGGGACTGGGTCTGGGAACAAATAACCATGCTAAATTGATATCACTACGACATCTATTATACTTTGCCATAAAGAAAAACTGCCGAAATTTGCAAGTATTTGGAGATTCAAAGAATGTGATTGACTGGTTTAACAACACTATTGTTTGTTCTGCATACTCTCTGAAGAATATTTTGGAAGAAATTGTTTTTTTCAAAACATTTTTTTACCAGATATCTGTTTCTCACATCTATAGGGAAAGAAGTGAAACTGCTGACTGGCTATCGAAAGAAGCGACACATCGTCCTCCAGGAGAGTGGATGATCATCGAATTTACACCAGCAGAGACATACCAATATTTTCATCGGCCTTATATAGATGGGGCTATTCAGAGAAGCAGCAACTTCTAATTTCACAGCTTTCATGACTATGAACATTTTGATTTATGCTATGTATATAACAGTATATAAATGCTTGTAAATGTGGACATCTTCTATGTACAGGAGATACTTTCTGAACACTATTTTGATGGTCATAGTACCTGTATTGTACACCCTCTGGGTTTTTTATGTTTCTAGCTTTTTGACAGTGGATGAGTGCCATAGTATCAGCATATGACTTCGACCATCTACAACATGTAATTTCTCTTATGAAATTATGAATTTTCTTTTTACGAGAAAAAAAAAATATGAAAGAGAAATTTGATAAATATATATGATATAAATTTTCATATAAAAATGAAAGTATAAAAAAACATATTTATCTAATATAAAACTATTATAAATAAATATTTGCATATTGTCATTTTTTTCATTTGATCTTTTATCCATATTAAAAAAATAAAAAATAAACAAAATAAACAAAACAAAACACACATTTCAAAAGCTTTGAATCCTTTTTATGAATTTAAGATGAATTTATATTAATTTTACTTTTACATTGATTTTGATTTGTTTTTAAGATGAAATTGACTTTAATGAAAATGATATATGATATTGTGTCCATTAACAACCTATCCCATTAATACTGTAAGAACTTATTATTGGCTCATTGAGCCGAGAGACTCATTCTACAACCCAGTATGAGGGGATGTGTAAGTATGTCCATCCATAGAGTTGATATGTGCCCCTTTAAAATAAAAATAAATTATGCTCTAAATAGAAAAACAATGTTGATTATAATAAAACAAATAATTAGAAGTAAAAACAAATGTGTGAGTAAGATGTTTAAACCTTATACTTTTCAAAAATATTTCAACAAGAGATTTAAATAAACCTTTTGAAGATGTATGTTAACTAATTTATGCCGATATCAACTTCGTATATATCTATATATAGAAAAAAAATTGTTAAAATAAATTATTTTAATGTTGTATAACAAATTATTCAATGTGGGTTTTACTAAAATATTTTAATACGAATTAATATTTATTTATTTATTTATTTTTATTTTATTTTATTTATTTATTTATTATTTATTTATTATTATTTTTATTTTTTTTTTTTTTTTATTTTTTTTTTTTTTTTTTTTTTTTTAATTTTTTTTTCTACGTAAGTCAACATTCTATTCATTCATTTTTTTTTTCTTTGGCGCGCGCACTCTGGAGCCTCGGCGCCTTGCCCTCCTTTGGCCCAACCCTGCTGCTGGGCTTCCGAAGCTCCCGCGCCCTATTCTCCTTCGGTCTGGCGTCTCTATGAAGGCTCCCACCTGGCAGCCCCTGCTGCTGGGCTTTCGTTCTTACTCCTGGTTGCCTTGTTTGCCTATTACAAAAGAAGGATTCATTCTTCTTTTTTGCGCGCGCACTTCTGCTCCCACCAACGCTTGCAACCCGCTTGGTTTCGTCCATTGTCTGATCGGATGGCCCCTCCGGAGGCTCTACCGGAGAAGGCAGCACAACAACAAGCTTTTTCGGCACTGATAAACTCCCTACCTCCTCAGCGTGCTTGCCCTTCAATTTCCAAGTTTGTTACAAAAATCGAGGGGTTACAGGAAGTCTCTCTCCCTCGTACTTTTCCAAGAATGGCTGCTCTTTCTCTTGCGGAAAAAGGACTTATAGGGAAATTTACAGGTCTCTGGCCCTCACCAAAAGCAGTTCAGAGGTGGGTGGAAAGGAATTAGACAGATAAAATACAAGGGAAACTTTCTATCAGATTTTTTGGGAAGGGTTACTTCACCTTCCACTTTGAGACAAAGAAAGACAAGGATTTGATTTTCTGCAATGGACCTTACTTCATGGATTCCGAAGGTTTGTACTTAAACAAATGGACACCAGACTTCGATCCGGAGCTGGATATCCTAAATGCGGTCCCTATTTGGGTTCGTCTCCCTCACCTCCCATTGCATTGTTGGGGAGATGAATCAGCTCGTGCCATTGGAAATGCGGTCGAGAAATACGTTGATTGGAGTGAGCCAAGAGATAATATGCAGGCATGTGCCCGTATTTGCGTTGAAGTTGATCTGGGCAAAGGTCTTCCAGAGGCCATTAAGCTTAAAGTTGATGACTGGTCGCACATTTAGCAACTCGACTATGAGCAGATCCCATTCAAGTGTAAGGTATGTCACGAGTATGGTCACTTTGCTAATCGTTTCTCTAAGCTTTCTAATGTTGACAATAATCCGCAAGAAGAACAATGGGAAACAGTCAAAAAGAAAAAAATAGCCCCTAGCCACAAGCTGCCCAACGAAGCTGGACCTTCCTCTCATAACCCTCCCATCTCACACAATCCTTCCGCCCCACCCTCTTCCCCTCTTCCCTCTTCCCCTCAAACACCTCTATCTTCTGCCCGCCAGCTGAATCCCCTTCCTTCTTCTCCCTCCTCCAATCCCTTTCATGTCCTTTCCCTTCCTGAAGACTCCCCTGTTCAATCTGAGCCTCCCTCTTCTCCCCGTATCTTGGTCATTCCCTCCTCCCTCCCATCAAATCTTCCCCCTCCTAGAATCACTCGAAGCAATTCCAAGGATCATGGGTCCTCTCTAGATGGTCAAAAGAAGTTGGGAAGAAAGTCTTCCCAACAGCACAGGGATGAGAACGCACAAAAAGACATAGCTCTAGGACTCCAGAATCCTATAGAGTCATACATACAAGGATCAATAGATAAAGAAACAACAAGCAAAGATGAGGGAGGGAGAGCAACTCCTCGAATCACACTTTTGAAATGATTAAAATTCTTTCATGGAACAGCAGGGGACTAGGGAACCCCTCCAAAATCAATTCCTTAAAGGATCTTATAAATCAAGAGCAACCATCCATTATCTTATTGCAGGAAACAAAACAGAGAAAGTCAAAAATTGACAAGATCATTGACCATCATAAGCGTTATAAAAGATGTACATGTGAGTCCAGAGGTGCCTCAGGCGGGATTACTACCATTTGGAGCCAGGAAGAGTGGAATAGGGAAGCTGAAGTAATAGAACAACATTGGATAAAGACAGCGTTGAGGAACAATATGAGCAAACAACAAATTGTAATTTACAACGTCTACGCCCCCAATCATTACAGGGACAAAGAAGTCTGTTGGGATTCCCTCAGCAAAAACATAAAAGAAGAAGACAACAAAAATATTATCTTAGGGGGCGATTTAAATTTGATATTACATGTCAATGAAAAACGTGGGGCCAGTTTCACTCTAGACCCATTTAGAAATCAGCTAGAATCCATAATGCAACACAGTGATCTGATTGACATCATACCAAAAACCGAAAATACACCTGGAGTAATCGTAGATTGGGTAGCAACAACATTATGGAGAGACTGGATTGGTTTTTGGTTAATATCTCCTTTCTTTCCACATATTCAGCTGTCAACGCCACCATTCTGCCCTTCGCTGTTTCAAATCACTATCCCATAACTCTAGCTATTGATTCGCACTGCCCTCTTGGGTCTCTTCCCTAAAAGTAAAATCATATTTGGAGCGATTATCCAGAAGCCAAAAGTCTAATTCAGCAAACCTGGTGTCATCACATTGAAGGATCTCCAGGATTTATATGGGAAATCAAATTAAAAAATGTGAAAAAAGCGCTCAAAAATTGGGCAAAAATGTAGTATGGTGAACCAAAGAAAAAAAAAGAGGTGAAAGCCAAAATTGAAGATCTCCATTATACAATAGAAAATCAAGAGTATCATCAGGTTGAAAAGACTCAAGAAGAAAACCTTTATAATCAGTTATGCAGTATCAAAAGAGAGGAGGAAGAAAAATGGCGTATAAAATCTAGGCAGACTTGGCTGAAAAGCAAAGATAAGAATACCTCTTTCTTTCTTAAGCAAGGCACTGTTCGGAAAATTAAAAACATCATAACGACCATCATAGACAATGCAGGGACCCAACACACTGATCAAACAACCATCAAAAGTGCTGCCTCAGACCATTTCAAGGAGATCCTAACTGAAACAAGGGAGGAAGAACTCTACGCTAACCTCTTGCAGCATTTGCCAACAAAGATCACAACAAACTTAAATAAAAGGTTGGCAGAAGAGATAAAAGAGGAAGAAATGAAGGAAGCAATTTGGTGTCTTCAGCCCAACAAGGCACCCGAACTGGATGACTTCCCAATATGTTTTTATAGAGAATATTGGGAATTGATAGAAAAGGATCTCATAAAATACTTCAAATGGATTCAAAGGAAAGGAAAAATAGGAGGCTACACAAACTCAACACACCTAGCCCTCATTCCAAAGGAGAACCGCCTTCTAACTTCTCCCAATTCAGGCCAATATCATTATGCAACTCCTCGTATAAATTTTTCACAAAAATCCTTGCCTCTCGTCTCAAACCTCTCCTGTCGATGTTAATTTTAGAAAACCAAGGAGGCTTTATGGCGAACAGGCAAATCTTCGACTCCATTCTCTTGGTTCAGGAATCCATTCATTCTAGCCATTCCAGGAATGAAAAGGGCTTCATTCTGAAATTGGACTTGGAAAATGCCTTCGACAGGGTAAGCCATTCCTTTCTTTTTGTTGTACTTCAGAAAATGGGTTTCTCTTCCTCCTTACTTGATATTATAAGAGCCTGTATCTCTAGACCTTGGATTGCTCCTCTTATCAATGGTAGACATGGACCTTCCTTTCGATCCTCAAGAGGATTAAGACAAGGCTGCCCCTTATCACCTTACCTTTTCCTCTTAATGGCAGAGTCCTTCAGCTGTGCGCTTGACCATAAGAGGTAGGCAAGTCTCATCACTGGTATTAAATTTGAAGATGGAGTGAAAAACATCAACCATTATCAATTTGTTGATGACACTCTGCTACTGGGAGGGGCGACTATGATCATAGCTCGAAGATTCAAATCCTTGCTAGATCAATTCATGAGATATTTAGGGGGCCAGATTAACCATCTCAAAAGCTATATTTATGGATGGAATTCTTCAGCCCAAACGAACAAAGCATTGCCACCATATTTATTGTTCCTTGCAAGTTAAATTGGGACTATTTCAGCTACCTGGGAATACCAGTGAGTATTGGAAATACAAGGGCAGATGTCTGGGAATTAACCTTAGACAAAATGAAAAGAAAAGTTCAAAAGTGGGGAACCTCTTGGCTCAATCCAGTTGGACGGCTGGTGCTTCTCAAATCGGGCCTTTCCTCTCTCCCCCTTTACCAATTTTCCCTGGCCCAAGCTCTAGCTTCTTTCCACCGTAAAATGGACAGTGTCCTCAGATTCTTCCTTTGGCAGGGAGGGAAAAATGAGAAGAAAAAATTCAACTTGGTTAGATGGAAACAAGTCATCCAAAACCAGGAGAAAGGAGGCCTTGGCATTAGATCCCCAACCCTCATGAATATAGCTTTTGGCAGAAAGTTGATATGGAGACTCATTGAAAACCAAACAGCCTGGTGGAAAAAAGTCTTGGAGGCAAAATACCTCAGCCAACCAAGGCAGCATCTACTTGTAGCTGAGATCCCCAACAGAAACTACACAACGATTTGGAAGCTATGTAAAAAAGCCATCACCTTCATGGTGCAAAACATTTCTAAGGTTCTTAAAGGAGGTAAGAAAGTCAACATTGGCACTGATAAAATCATGGGAAATCCGCCAATCAACAGTCTCCCAGGTATGGATTCAATAACACTCTTCCTCCAAAGTAAAGGGATATGTAATTTAGATCTAATTTCTCAATGGGATGCATTATCCCATGCTTGGATGCGATGGAATTTTCCTCCCATCCCTCAACGTCTCAAAGGAAACTTTGATAACTTCTTTAAACATTTGCACAACATTGATCCCACCTTTGAAAATGACAAGGACGAATTCAAATGGGACCCCACAGGCACCAGCTATACAATACAAGCAGGATATGATTATTTTTATAGCAAGGAACAACCAGCGACAACATGGATACACTAGAAAACTGTATGGAAAGCAGAAGCAATTCCTAAAGTTAAATTCTTCATGTGGACCCTTTTGAAAGAAAAAACTCTCACTACAGAGAACCTTAAAAAAAGAGGCATTGCTGGACCATCTAGATCTCCTAATTGCCAAGATGCAGAGGATTCTATACAACATCTTTTTATCTCATGCCCTTACGCAGTCTCTTGTTGGAGCAACATCAATCCTTCCGCGCCCCTCATCTGGAATTCTCAACAATCTATTGGAGAAGCTCTAAAAAATTGGAAAAGAAATTACCCCTAGCAATCCATGAAACATAACCCTGTTAAGAGAGTGTGGGATGCCCTCCCTTTTGCTCTTTTATGGAGGATCTGGATCGCTCGGAACAACATGATATTTAGAGATAAAGAGACTTCAATCAGGCATCTTTGTATTAAGGCAAAAAGTCTGGCGGTTGAAACTATTGCTTCTAAGCTCACAAAAAAAATTGACATATCTAGTTTATGGGCCGAGGAAAAAGACTTCATCAGAAATTTAATAGAAAATATTAGTATCCCCCCAACAGTTAATTCCTTTAGCAATATGGGAAAAGCTAACAATCACGGATGGAAAATTTGATTAAAGAAAAATGACTTCAACAACTAGCTTCGCTCAAGTAACATCCACTCCTTGTTCTTTGGCGTTGCCTCTAAATCCAATCCGGGAGTTGCAGGAGTAGGGGGTATTATCTTCAACCCCTTTGGTGAGCCCCTAGTCTCATTTGAATGGGGATTGGGGATCCTCTCAAACAACAGAGCTGAGGATCTGGCCCTCTATCAAGGCATTCTTCAGCTACAGGCTCAGGGAATAAAAAAAGCTCACATCTTTGGTGACTATGCTATCATTATTAATTTAATGAATAGCAAGCGGAAAGCTTCCAATATTTTCTTGTAGCAAATCATCAGCAGATGCAAAGTCTTGATTAACCATGACTAGGAATTCCAATTTTATCACATTCTTCGATCCATCAATCGAGAGGTTGACAAACGGGCTAGCCAAGCTTGCTCTTGGCCCAAAGGAAGCTTTCTTTGCAACAATGAAGACTTATATCAATTCCTCCCTTGATTTTCATGATTGCTTTAAACTGTTTATGTCAAATGACCTGCGTTTCTGTCATAGTGTACCTAGACCAAATCTACTGTAATCCCAAGGCCCTCTGTTGCAAACCATTAAAAATCCCCTCTTATCCCATTGCAGATCTCGTTGTCCCTCTTAAACCATGCCACCCATATGGAATCCGTGAACGCCCTAGATTCTTTCACGTGATCCGGCATGTCTTGGGTCTCTGCCCGCCTGCTATTTATCATGGGAAGCTTCCCTCTCATCTGAAAGTTGCCCTCTTCATGTTTGTTTATCCCACTGCTCCCGATCCCTTGGTTAGCAGTTGGTTTTTGATTTCTAATCTTGTTATCTCTCCATTGCTCAGGCTCCTTCCCGTCTGATACTCCTTTTCTGTGTTGACAAGTATCTCCAGTTTGCCTCATCGTATTCCTCTTTTGCTCATCTATGCTTCCTATCGCTCAGCATTAGTCTCTGTCTTAAAGTCTGGAATTCCCATCAGTTCTATCTTCGAATTTCTAAGACCCCCTTCAGCTCTTTCCCCTGCTACTTTGATCAAAATTTTGGTTACCATTGTCACTACTACAGCTTGTGGGAGCCTTCTTTCAGTTTCGCCTCAGGTTTGATTTGAGGTTCTTTGGATGGATCACAGAGAAGATTGTCTTCATTTCCATGACCTGCAAGCAGAACTTGAGAAAGTTAGAACACACCAGCGTCTCTTGGATGAGAAAATCAAGGTTGCTTCTAGGATCATCTCAGCAAAATATGAAGCCGATATCAACCTCTTCCTTCATCGTATCTCCTCTTTGCAGGAGAAATTCAACATCCTTACAAAAACCTGTGCGCACATTCAGGAATCTGTTGATATTATCAAGTATATGATGGATAAGATCAATGCCCCAAGTACCAGTTCCTCTAGCATAAAGATCGCAGAAGTTGAAAACCACCCGGAGAATTCCACTACTCGACAGATCAGTCACATAAGCATAGATTAGATGTTTTGTTAAGTCAGTTTGCTATTGTTTCAGTTTGTTCGAATTTACACTTGTGTTAGAGCCCTTCAAGTTGATTATGAAAGCATTTTAGCATAATCCTTCAATGTAATACAGCTGCAAGCTCATCCTATGAGCTCTTCTCTTGTATTGCTAGAGCTTAGTCTCCCTCCCTTTTTTTGAATACATACAACACCCGATTTTGTGAAAAAAAAATTCTATTCATTCAAAAAAAAAATCTGATACTTCAAAAAGCATGTGGTCTCACCCTGACCGGGTTTGTTGACCATAGTCTGCAGAAGGTGGCAAAAATACAAAAGAGATGCCCGTAACAATTTCCACAAACGAGAGGGCCATAGGCTCCAATAGACAAACAAAAAATAAAGAAAACCAGAGGACATACTAATTGCCTGAGGCGACTAAAGTTGGGTTGTCTGGAGCAGTTCCTGAAGGAGGTGGATGACGGAAGTTGCACTGAATGTGCCTTTCGAAGTGCACCATGCAATTCTCTAGTTGTTCTACATACTCCGCTAGATGGTTTTGTCCCCACCATACTACCACCACTCGCTCCCTGACCTGGCACTAGAAGTATTGCATGTGTTCCAATGTTGCCATCAACTGATCATGATTTTCCCAATTAATCCATTCTACCGCATCTACCCGGTCCACCAAGGATTGGATTAGGCTTCAATAGTTTCCATGTAGCAGTGTTGTAATCCCTGTGGGTCCAGGGGGTCATAACAACCATCATTTTGAGTTGCATGAGCCCTCCCGCGCCCACCACCTCTCTAAGAGCCAAGAGTTTGCGTACTGCTACCAGTGCGGGATGTTTCGTGCTGCCACTATTGCCACGATGAGTCAATTAACCTCGACTTCTTCCACCTCCTCAGGAGGTCGGGCATCGACCACCATGAGGTCGACCACCTCACCTCAGCACACTCCAGTACCTACACCCCGAGCCTTGCCCACCAATTTGCTCCCACTTCCATCCACCATGGTTGCCAATGCAAGGGCCTCCTCCCTCCCCGTCACTAGCTTCGCCGGGAGGCTAAACCACCCCTATCGAGGATTAAGACACATCTGTTGCCACCCAAGCACGCCCAATTCCACGGTAGTGCTGCGTCGTCTACTAAATTGAATTGTTGCCCCCCCGTCCACTAGACCGCACTTAAGGCACCATCGTTTGCACCACCTTCACATTCCTAGCCACACCAGTCCCTCCACTGTACAAAGCTGGCTACCAGGAACACAACAGTTCTCCAGAAGCTTAATGCCTCCCAAACACTGCCCTCACCATGACACTACTAGCTTTTACAAAGACACTCCTTACCCCAAATGAACCATAAATAACATTTGCCTTCACACAGTGCCTGCCAACCTAGTCAAACCCTGCAAGATCTGAGAAAAACAAGGAATTGGGCTTTGTTATATTTAGCAAACCACAAATCCCCGAAGAAAATCAAGAAACCACCAATTATGTCTTGCCTACGACGCCTCTTTCGTCGTCGAGCAGGAGGCCAAGTATAGTTCCACCACCAAATCTGAGCACTGAAACGAAATCTCGACACCTTCCTCATCCCGCTTATCAACCCGTTGTCGCTTCCCATTCCCAATGCACCATAAATACTCACACCCTTGAGATCTAAGGCTCTTGTACGCCATCCACTCCTCTGCATGGTATGAGGGACTGGGAGGTACAACCGTCTCCAACGACCCATTTGTCACTCCTCATGCGGCCCAACAACCATGTTAGTCTCGGTACTCACTCCATTGGGGTAATACACATTAATATTGACATATACTTAAAAATATATTAATAATAAAAAAATCATTTCAATTTGCCCTGATAAAAAATGTCTCGATGTACATGTCATGTAAAATATTTTGATGGAAATTATGTATATATTAATATAATATAAAAAACAAATATAATATATATATATATATATATATATATATATATATATTATATTATATAATATTATATATATATATAATATATATATATATATATATATATATATATATAGAATGGTTAAAACATTTATTTAGTCCTATATATACTATATATAGGATTCAAAAATAGAATTTAAGCAATGAGAAATTACACATTGTATTTTGCACTCTAAAGAAGTTTGCATGTGATGAAATTTGATCACTCGACTCATGTTAGATTGGTAATTAAGACGGATTCTATGCTAGTATAAATATAATGAAAATGCAATAGTCTAATTTATAGATGAAATGGTCTTTTCACTTGAATCTTGCTATACAATTTCAAGCAAGATTGTGATTTTTTGTTATTTAAAATACATTTTTGAATGCATAAATGGATTTAGCACCCTCGAGGAACTCAAATTTTACAGATTAAACAACTTAAACTCAAGCTTTTAAAAATCTTTGTCAGATTTTGATTAAAATTAACCAGGAAAATGCTTTGAAAAAAAGTCATTTCATCTATAAATTAGACATGCCATATATTTTTTCATATTTATTAGTTAAAATAATTTTATTTAAAATTATATATCTAAAATTCAAAGTTATTAACTTACATGACAACATGTCATAATGTGAGATTTGAATGCAAATAGAAAAATAATAACAATATTAGAAATTTTAGAAACTCAGTGTAAGAAAAAAAAGAATCCATTAAAAAAAAAAAAAAAAAAAAACATTTTTCCTAAATCCATTTTCTCAAATTATATAAAATAAACTTTAAGTATTTTAAAAAATTTCCAGAAATTTTATAAAAACTATATAGTATCATTAAAATTTAAATATCTTCACCAAAAATTTCTCTATACATTTTTAGCATGCATATATAAAATAAAAATTAATCAAAATAGTAATTATATATTACAATATATAAGTGTAATATGCATCATTTTTTATTCAAAAAGTAGAGAACCTTATGGGGTATAGAGAACTTTTATGGGGAATGTGATCATATAACTTAATTATATTAAATGAGTGATTTAAGCATCACAACGTTGGTGGAGGGGGAATCAAATTATTAATAATCCACTGGTATATGAAAAATCCATATATTTAATTTTTTTTTGGGTAATTAATTTATAACACTTGGAAAAGAACTATCGCACTATGAGTTCTCCAGAAAGGTAATAAAGAATTCTTATCTAGCTCATATCAATTTCTTATGAACTCTATTAAAACCATTGCAATGGATCGTAATGGGTTATTAGAACTTAGCAAATTATTTATTTATTTATTTTTTTTCTATCTAAAAATTTCAAATTAAAATTTACTTAAATTCTGTTTTTAGAGGAAACAGATTCAACATTATCAAAAACCTTGGAATACCCAAAATCTTAAAATTTAGTACTAGATTCAAAATTTAACAAAAATATATAAAAATTTCCATTTTTTCAGAACAAATTTAAATCCTTATTAATCCAAAATCTTAAAATTTAAAACTAGATTTTTACACAAACACATAAGATTTTCCCGGCAAATTTAAATCCTCGTTAGACTACGCGATTATAAGGTACGTTTCAAATCCTCGGCGGTCTCTAGATACTCGCACATTCGCCCTTTCTCCACGTACATAGATCCTACGAAGACGACAAAATACACCGTAAAATCACGCCCGAAATTCATGCGTACATACAGAGCTCCGATCTCCGCGTCCCGCGGACCTATTTTAACCGGCGAGTTCGGCACTCTTTTGCGTTAGATCCTGTGTTCGAATTTTTATCATTTGAAAGCGTCTTTCACTTGTTTACATCCTGAATTTCTTCTTGGATTACGGAAGAAGGGATTAATGGTCGCGAAGGAGAAAGCTCGGAAAATGGAGCAGAGCAACTACAATACGAGGTTCTCCGTTTTGTTTTTCAAGTCTCATTTATTTCTCCAACTGAGTTTTTGGGATACAAAAGCTCAAAGTTGTTTTTAATTTGTATAGGAATTACCCCGGATTCAAATCTTGATTTCATTTACATTATCAAATCCTGAAATAATCGTTACGAATGAAGCCAAATTGATTTTATTCGGTTTTGTATAACAGTCTAATGTTTTGAAAAGGATTTGGTATTTGATGGGTTTCTGCTACCACAGACTGATACAGAGTTGGCCTCAGCAGATGTATTTTTGCCTTTTATTTCGAGTCCCAGAGCAGTTTGAATTACTTGTGGGTCTTGGATTAAAAACTTGTTATAAGGTTGTAATAAATTGGAGTGTATAGTGGCACTGGTTTTTGAAGATCATTTCTGAGATTGTATGTATATTAGCAGTGGTTTGTGAAGACCTTTGCAAACGTGTATGAATACCTGAGGAGGGTTATTGGGGTTGTCTACAACATATGCTACTGCTCCCTCATGTGCCAAAAATTTCTGTCTTCTTGAAATATTTTTAGTTATCCAAAAGCAAGGGGATTAATGCATTGAAATGACCGATTCAGGCACCAGTCGATTTTAACAACATATTGAATACTCGATAATTCAGGCCGAAGATTAGTCAAGCATTTTGCACAGATTATATATGAATTAGAGGCTTAGAGGAATCAGTGGGTAGCAAAGTTTGCATCAGTGTGGTGTTTTTGGGTTAAGAACACTTGAACATCAGTCATTTAGCAGAGCAGAGTTGATGTGCGAATATCGTGAATAGTTCGGGTAGGAATTTGTGAAGATCTGCTGGGAAAGCTGCCTCAAGACAGATCAAGATCAATAACCCAATAGAAATTGTTTTGAAGAAGAGATGAATATGTCCAAGTAACAATTCTGCAGAGGTTGCATGGCAATTAGACCAGTCAAATCAAAGGGGTCAGAGTTCATTTCCACTAGAAAATTTATTAAGAAATTTGCAGAGACCAATCTCTGAGAGTGTCTCTAAGGTGTTAAATAGATCATCAAACACCTTAAATGAGGAGCAGTATCTGGTGCTAGTACCGTTTCAGTAAGGTTCTTCTAAGGTTGTGCATTACATAGTAGTTTTAGATTGTGCAAGAAGGAATAAGGTTCAGCTAATAGGGAAGAGATCGAAGAGCATGTCAAAATCAACAGCCCACCAGTTATTAAAGACTAAGGCCAAAAATAGGGTTGATGACTTGCAGGGAATGTTCACTGACTTGCAGCAGGCCAGGAAGGAGAGCCGAGTCAGCGATGCAGTAGTTTTGGAGGAGCAGGTTCATCAATTGCTGCGGGAATGGAAAGTCGAGCTACATGAAGCATCGCCTGCTACATCTCTGCTGGTCACTTTCTAACATCCTTTACGAACTTTGCTTATTCTTATTTGTTTTCATTCACTGAAAACAACGAAGTGTCAATAAATTGTAGAATAATTCCTCGAATTGTGTTGGTAGCCTATTTAAGTAAAAGTTTTTAAGCTTCTTGAGTTAATGGATTTCGGTCTTCAGATGAAGGTACGATTGCGTTGTTTCGCTTGTATTGTTTATTTGTTCTGTTAACTTCTTCAATCTCCATTTAACTTAAAAGATAAAGTACAGAGTTTGCGACAAAGAACAGAATATGTTATTTTGACTCTTGAGAAATCAAACTTCATAAGTTTTTTTGTATTCTTACGGTTTGAGAATGATACCAAAAAGTAACATGGCAAATATTTCGATATTATAATTGGGAGTTTGTTATACAGGCAGCGAGCCTATGTTCATCAGACTTGTCTTCTGATATGTGGCGTTTGTTGCAACTTCATGAAGAGGAAGATGATGCTACCAGTGTTCTTGCAGAACCATGTGGCCCCAAGCTTCAGCTTAGTAAAACTATCCCTGAAGCTTCTAATCCTGCTAGTCTAGAGGAGGTATATGCCTACCCATGAATTAAGAAAGGCGTTTCCAAAGGATTCTTCAGAATCTTAATGCTTTGTTGTTGGCAATAATTTGAGATCTTTATGACTAATTTTACATTTTGGTTGTCTTCAGGACTTCTTTGTAGATCACGTGAGTATGCAAGCACAAACCATCGATGGGACTAGTATGTCTGAAAACATTCATGCAGAACCATTACTACAAAGTATTGATGAGGGCTTCGAAGCAGTGGCCCAGATGGATCGAGATTTTAATCATAACCTATGCGTCTCTTTTGACCCCGAGGTTGAGGAAGAAACTATACATGAATTTCAGGGTCCATGCCCAGGAATTTCTCTTCCACCTGTGGCTTTCCTAGGCCCCAAATGTGCGCTTTGGGATTGTCCCAGACCCGCTCAACGATCAGAATGGTGCCCCGAATATTGTAGCATTTTTCATGGTATTGTGGCATTGAATGAAGGCACACCAGGGATTGGACCTGTTTTACGACCTGGAGGAATTGACCTTAAGGATAGCCTTCTCTTTGCAGCCCTTGGTGCCAAAATTAAGGGAAAAGCTGTTGGGATTCCTGAATGTGAAGGTGCTGCAACAGCAAAATCACCTTGGAATGCACCTGGTATGGTATTCACAGTTTGCATTATTAGGCACTTACATGTTTATGAAAAACTACAAAGAAAAGGGACTGTGTGCGTCATGGATAACGCGAATGTTTTAGGAGATTTAAGTTTTTAGAGAATAAATTTGTTGATAAGGGCACTCTGATTAAATACGTGTGGTCTTACAGTTTCTTCATTGACTGGTATAATTGTCTTATTTTTGCAGAGCTCTTTGACTCTTTTGTCCTTCCAGGTGAAGTTGTGAGGGAGTGGCTCTTTTTTGATAAGCCACGAAGAGCTTTTGAGAGTGGAAACAGAAAGCAACGATCATTGCCAGATTATAGCGGCCGTGGTTGGCATGAATCAAGAAAGCAAGTCATGAAGGATCTTGGTGGGATTAAGAGGTCCTATTACATGGATCCTCAGCCATCAAGTCAGTTTGAATGGCATCTATTTGAATATGAAATGAATAACTGCGATGCATGCGTATTGTATAGGTTGGAGTTGAAGCAGGTTGATTCCAAGAAGAATACAAAGGGGCGCTGGGCTGCAACTCTTGATCGGTAAGCTAGGATACAATCCTTCATAGGAAGCTGGTAAAAATGTCAAATATACCACTAGGCCCATGGGTTGCAGCCCAGTCCAAATAATTAACTGAAATTCTTCAATTTATCACACGATCATAAGGGCCATTACATGGATCCTCAGCCATCAAGTCAGTTTGAATGGCATCTTTTTGAATATGAAATGAATAACTGCGATGCATGTGTATTGTGGGATGGAATTGAAGCAGGTTGATTCCAAGAAGAACACAAAGGGGCACTGGGCTACAACCCTTGATCAGTAGGCTGGGATACAGCCCTTCATGGGAAGCTCGTAAAAATGTCAAATGTACCACTAGGCCTATGGGCTGATGCCAAATAATTGAGTGAAAATTTTTAATTCATCACACCATCATGAGGGCTATTACATGGATTCTCCTACATCAAGTCAGTTTGAATCACATCTTTTTGAATATGAAATGAATAACTGTGATGCATGTGTATCGTATAGATTGGAGTTGAAGCAGGTTGATTCCAAGAAGAACAGAAACGAGTGCTGGGCTACAACCCTTCATGGGAAGCTGCTAAAAATGTCAAATGTACCACTAGGCCTGTGGGCTGCTGCCCAGTCCAAATAATTGACTGAAATTTTTCAATTTATCACACCATCATGAGGGCTCCAAGTTATGATCCACTCTTGTACTTACACTCAAGGTATCT
This sequence comes from Pinus taeda, assembly GCA_000404065.3. Lineage (NCBI taxonomy): Eukaryota > Viridiplantae > Streptophyta > Pinopsida > Pinales > Pinaceae > Pinus > Pinus taeda. The sequence goes on along the minus strand of APFE031313089.1, from coordinate 103,182 downwards.
CAGGCAAAAAGGAGGGATACAATGCCCATCCTTCAATCCATAAACATGCTACATGGTTTTCGTAAATGCATAAAAACTATTGATATCAGAAAGAAACCTTTGGATTCCACGTGAGAGATACTTTTATCTATAACCTCCTAACTAGATTAGTGGAGAAAATGAGAGTCACCAGTCAATCCAAAGGAGAGGTTTACACAAGCAACATCCCAAAACACAGTTTTCCATATGTCAATTCCCTCACACCTCTTCCAAGTTCACAAAAAACCAACTCAAAATCTACAACAATTTGTTGATATTCCCAAGTGGAGGTTAGAATAGGGAATTCTTTCTTGATAAATTTAATTTCTCTGAATATATAGCAAGGCAAGATGCATCTTTCAACCAAGTAAAAGCTTTCATACAATCACACCCAATAATAATCATTCCCATGGGGTTTCTTATCAGCAAAATAAAGAGACAAATCATACTTGATAAACCTGGTTGTTCTATACCTTGAACAAGGCAAGATGCATGTTTCAAGTTTCAACCGAGTAAAAGCATTCATACAACCACACCCCATAATGATCATCATGGGGGATTCTTATCAAAGAAAAAAATTTATATAGACCACCATGAAGACAATTCACCCAAATAATATTTGAAAAAAAAAGGAATGAATGAGTGTTATAGACAATGGCATTTTCGAATAGTTCTGGTCCGCACACCTTGACTTTAATTAGTAGGAGTTGCTATGGTAAAGTCATGCATCTCTCCCTCGTAAATTGTATATTCTTCTCTTTCTACTATTTTAATCTTATATTTTTTATTTTATTTATTTATTTTCAAGTAGAAAAGCATTTCTATTGATCAGAAAGATAGACAGATATAGAATCCAAACATGAATAAAGAAAGATAGACAGATATAGAGTCCAAACATGAATAAAGCATGGACAGATCTATAGGCCTGTTTTCCAACCAAAAAATATTGTTGATCCCATAAACTATGACTTCTTTGGGACTGAATGCCCCAATCCAGACACTTAGAGATCTAAAACCCTGCCATATAGTAAACCATGCTGTCCAAAATCTGAAAAGGTTTCCATTGGGCATATATAGATTGTTCAAATTAAAGGTTAGGCCTCGCCATAGTTGGAAACCATGACCCCCTGATTTTATATGTTCTGAAGCTCTCATTTCTCCCTGAGCAGCTTTCACACGATCCGGAATATTCAGATTCTTCTTTCACTGTACATGCCTTCTCCCATTATTTTGTATTATCTCTTATAATAATATTTCATTATTTCACCCAATGAAAACGAGGTGCACTAAAAGAACCATAACAATAAAGGAATTGTAGTCTTTTAAAAATCTATCTCAAGGAATTGAACTGCAAGGCCTCCACTTCTAGCCCTTTGAACAATCACATTATCCAAAATGCATATGGCTTCGATAAATCTCATATATTCCAATTTATGATTATTAACAAGGCAAGCTCTTTGGCTGAAAATTTATAAGATACATTCATCAAAGTTAATGACTATCGGCTTGTGATCAGTTCTAGGTCTTTCAACTTAAGGAATGAATTTAATTGTTTTCTTGTTGATGTCGTTGCCAAGTGTACAAGCTACAAGACTCCTTTATACACTTGTAGTAGTTTCAACCCCACAAAATCCGATGGCCTTATAGAATTCACATTGGTAGCCATCCTAATTGATCACTATCCGTTCATATAACATCAGCCATTGCTTGCACTTTCAATGTCATCATTATGTTAATATTTGATGGACCATATCAATACAAGTTTATCGCTTGCATTCTCAATGTCATCATTATGTCAATATTTGATGGACCATATCAATACAAGTTCACGTGGAAATCTTTCATTTCTTTGCCATACTTGAGATTGAAAAAACATTTTATAATGGCTAACAAACTCATTTAATATATTTATTTATTTCATTATTTTAATTTTTTTTGAGGGTCATAGTGCATTTTGTTGCTTTTTTGGAGGTGAGGGTTGTGAAGAATGCCTTGGTGGACCAATATTTGATTTTAAGCCAATGTAGTCAAGCGATTATTTGGATTGCCCTTGCTTTGTATGTCTCCTCTAGCTTTGTTGATTATTTTAATTGTCACCCTAGCTTAAAGCTTCTCACTGAATGGGCTAAGTTGTAACATCCTTGACACTTGTTCTATCTACAATGCATTGCATTCTCTTTTAAATGCCTCTAGTTCTCTATTATAACCACAATAAAACATAGACTTCACCTTTCTTATGGTATCTTCACAGGTTCAGACTTCACATCTCAGTTCGGATTGTGGTATAGACCATTAGAGGATGGATCCTACAGTGATCTAGTGTGATAACCAGAGTTGTATCAAACTCTTTGAGAATCTAGTTTTTCATGACAGGTCAAAGCACATTGATATCCGGTATCACCATCTTCGAGACCGTGTGGTTAAGAGGATCATGTTGTTGCTGTATGTTTTGACAGAGGAATAGGATGCAGATTGACGAAGGGATTGTCAAAATGCAAGTTCAATTTCCACAGAGACAGGATTGGGGTTACTGATAATCCCTTTCTTCTTGAGAGGGAGCGCTGAAAATAGCAACAAGAAATGCTAAAAATAGCACTGCTATAAATAGCAGCTCAACCAGTGTTGAACATAGCAACAAGGAATGAAAAATGGAAGTGCTAAAAATAGCATTATATAAATAGCATTTTGGGATACCTTCCTATTTTAGTTAGTCCCTGAACTAAAATAGTGAAGTAAAATTCGAATTTGATCTTAGAAGTTGTTTGTAAAATAATTAATTAATTCATCTTGAGTTAATTAATTAAGGAAAATCAAACATGAAGTCTATGTGGAGACATGCAACAGTTTCTCCATTAATTCAAGTCCAGTTAGATTAATTCAAACAGTTTGTTGAATTAATGTAAGTTCAGTTAGTTAATGCATGCATGCATCTAACTGCTGCGCTTCAGATAATTGAATATTCTCTCATAAATAACTCATGCATGTCAGTTCAGACAGAGACCCAGTTGAGATCAGATGGAGGGGAAGTGTACTATCAGTTGCTAGAATATTCCATTGTGAATATTCTTTGCATGTAGAAGGAATTCTTTCCTTGAGGATTGTGCAGTTACTTCTTCAGGTTTTGTGAGTGTGATGAGGACAATTCACACATGTGGCTTCACTGGACCCCAAGAAAAACTGTGCAAAGAAATAGGAGGCTTGGAGGGCTTGAGGAGGACATATACAGTGTCTATTCAGTCTATGAGCCGTCTTGTTTGATTGTAGAGAGAGCATGATAGCTTGAGAGTTGATTCTTTTGGTAACTTGAACAAGATTTCCACTTGTATGATAATACAAAGATTAGGGTTTTAGGCTGAGGCTTTCCTCGGGTTATTTCTTCTATGTTATGTGTGATTCATTTCTCATTCTCAGTTATATGTGTCCTCATTGATCGTGCTCAAATTGATTAATCTTCCACAAAGTTTATTATAGAAGTAGATCTTGTATTTTTCTTTAGTCTATTGCATAATATGTTGATCTACAGTGGGAATTTCTACAACACCAATAGAATGAACACCCCACCAGCAACTCCAAAAAAGTAAACAACCCCTAGGGTGGTAGAATGAAAAAAAAATAAAAAATAAAAAATAAATTGAACTCTTTTTTCTTAGGATGCAATTGAAATCTCCTCTCATCTCCTTCGTCTGTAAGGATGAGACTATTTCATCAAACTACAAGGCAGTTGCATTGCTACCTATTGCAATAACATGACTATCCCACGAATCTAGTAGAGAACACAACCAACTGATGCACTTATCTTCATTTGAAATTTTAACATCAACAGATAATAACTTACTTACCACAGTATTAAATGTGTTCATATGCTCTATCACCAAGTCTCCATATTTCATCCTCAGGTTATACAACTGTTTTCATAGGAACAATTTATTTACCAGAGACTTAGATTGGTACAAAGTCCCTAACTTGTCTCACAAAGCCTTAGTCGTAGCTTCCCCTGATACATTCAACAATACTGAATCTGAGACACACAATCGTATTGTGCTCTTTGCCTTCCGATCCAAATTCTTCCATTCTTCGTCGGACGCTCTCGTTGGTTTAGTACCCAGATCTACCGTGATCCACTGATCTTTATCTACCAACAAATCCTCCATATTGAGTTTCCACAACTAAAAACTTTGACCATTAAATTTCTCAATCTCTATCTTTCTACTGCTCATCGTCTTCTTTCACCACCCGAATCGATGCAGCAAATCTCCCACTGAACAGGGTCTACCATAGGCCCAAGCGAAACCTCTCAACAACAAAGGCGTCCCCTTGAAGCCAAAACAACTCTGATACCAAATGTAGGTTTTAACCTCGTACGGCGATTACCTACATATGAATTCTAAAACATAGAAAATAAACAATGCGAGAGCATAACACATAAAACACATATACATAGAGATTTTGGTTTAGTAAAAAGGATAGGCCTTAAAACTAAACCTCATTTGAGTCCATACCCACTTGGTTGGGTAAGTGATAAAGCCAAATTGCAGGTCACCAAGCAGTGTAGGGCCAAATTTGATGTAGAGTTAGATGTAGTACATTTGGACATCTATGGAATCATCTTGGGAAACACATATTTATATGATAGAAAGGTCATTTTCTTTCGGCATAAAAATAAATACCACCTCACCAAGGATGGGGTAGACTATATAGTCAAAGCTCATCACGCAAAAGTTAGTGCTAGCTTTGTCAGTGTAGGATAGATTAAAATATTGGTTAATTCTAGTACAGGGTGCATGCTCATGGTAGTGAGGGCGAAAGAAGCCAAGACGGCTGATGCTTTCAAAGGTTGTGATCCTAATCATAAGAAGGAATTATTTGAATTTTTTTTTGACGATGATGAATTGTTTTAGGAACCGAGAGGATTTCCCCCTAAAAGGGAAATCCAACATGAGATCCATTTGCAGCAGGATGCCCCTTTACCAAATTGTTGGCATGTACAGGATGGATTCTATCAAGATGGAGGAGATCAAGAAACAACTGTAGGAAATGTTAAATCAGGGAGTCATCAAACCAAGTTCTTCTCCTTGCGACTCACCAATCATGTTGGTGCCCAAGAAAGACGGCACATGGAGAATGTGTGTGGATTATAGGGCACTGAAAAAGATCACGATAAAGAATCAATACCCTTTCTGTCACATTGATGAATTGTTAGATCAATTAAAAAATGATATTTATTTTTCCAAGCTGGATTTGCATAGTGGTTATCACCAGGTTAGAATTGTAGAGCAGGACGTCTGGAAAACTGCATTCAAAACCAAGCAAGGATTATTTGAATGGATGGTGATGCCATTCGGACTGTGAAACACTCCAACCACATTTATGAGGGTAGTGAATGACTTATTTCGGCCATTTATTGATCATTTTGTTCTTGTGTATTTGGACGATATTCTCGTGTAAAGTAGGACATGGGAGGAACACATGTGTCACATAAAGAAAGTGCTTGATGTTCTAAAGAAAGAGAAACTATATTTGAAATTGTCAAAGTGTGAGTTTGGAAAGACTTCTTTGATTTATTTAGGCCATATTTTTGTTAAAGGGAAATTAAGGATAGATCCCTCTAAATTGGAGGAGATAATGAAGTGGCTTGAGCCCATGAATGTCACAGAATTCTGAAGTTTTCTGAGCATACTGCAGTATTGGAGAAGGTTCATAACGAACTTTTCCATTATCGCATCCCCCTTGCATGATCCAGATCTTGGGGGGAGGCCCCCAAGATCTGAAAAATTGAAAGGCCAGAAGAAAAAAGAAGAGATTGCCCAATAAACAAAACCACAAATAAATTTTTTATTTAAAACGAAGAATAGCTGTAAAAGCTACACTGTGGTGGAAAAACTATCCTTTTACAAAATGCAACTTGTTACTTATAGTATTTTCCAGTTACAATACCATGGGCTAATTCCATAAGTGAATGAATGCCATGGGTGGATGTCATAATACCATGGGAAAATACCATGGGTGGATGTCACTTACAATACCATGGGTGGATGTCACAATACCATGGGAAAATACCATGGGTGGATGTCACTTACAATACTATGGGTGGATGCCACTTACAATACCATGGGTAAATTCCATGGGTTGATGCCATTTTCTATTCGGATTATTGCACACCCTGACTAATGTGAAGCAAGCCTTTCAGTGGGGAGGAAAACAACAGAAATCCTTTGACACACTACAATCGGCCCCGGTTCTAGCCTTACCAGACCTTCAGTAGCCTTTCGAAATTGAAACAAATGCCAGCGGATATACCATTGTTGTATTGATGCAACAAAGAAATCTAATTTGTTACCATTCGGAGACTTTCTCCCAGGATGTTGTGAATTATCCTACGTATGACTAAGAGTTGTACACCTTGGTCCAGAGTGTAAATAAGTGGAAGCACTATCTGATCAGCAAGGAGACCATCAACCCTTACAGTCGCTTTAGTCACAGACCAAGCTTCAGCAAGCCTGTCACTTCAGATGAATGAGATTCCTCCAAAAATTTCATTTGGTAACAAAATATAAGAAGGGCGCCAACAACAAAGTAGTAAATATTCTTTCTCACCCTCCTATTTCTGCATCTGTAGTTTTGAAAAATGTTTCTTTGTTGTTATAAAGTTATGTTGAACAATATCCTAACGATAATTATTTTAAAGAAATATTTGCAAAACTGACTCGTGGAACGTAGGTGGACAATTATTACTTGCAGGGAAATATATTGTACCACCTTAGAAAATTGTGTATACCCAATGATGAAAGGGTTCATGTAATCCGAGAAGCTCATACCTCTCTGATGTCTAGTCATTTTGGCATTGAGAAAACTTTATGTGATTTGCAGAGGTTTTGTTTTTGGCCTCATATGAAAAACATTGTGACTCACTTTGTAAAGGGTTGTGTGTTGTGTTTTGTTTCAAAGCCCTCTAGTAGAAATTTGGGCTCTACACACCACTCCCTATTCCAAGTCGACCATGGGAAAGTTTGTCCATGGACTATGTAGGAGGCTTACCAATTTCTAGGAAAGGTCACGACTATTTGTATGTCGTTGTGGATAGGTTTAGTAAAATGTATATTTTAATGCCTTGTAACAAGAAGGTCACTATTGAGAAAACTACTTTTCTTTTCTTTTAGCATGTTTGGGTCCATTTTGGGTTGCCCACATCTATTGTGTTAGATCGAGACTCTTGCTTTCTTAGGGAGTTTTGGACTAGCTTGGGAGAATGATGGCCACCAACCTAAAAAGAAGTATGACATTTCATCCACAGACCTATGGACAAACAGAGGTTGTCAACTGTACCATAGTACACTTGTTGTGAGGCTATTGTGGGAAACATCCCAAGTTGTGGGATGATCATCTTTCTTATGTGAAACATGCATACAATCGAGCAACACATCCATCTATGCAGAGCTCACCATTTGAGACATATTTTGGCTATCTACCTAGAGATACCTTGGACATGGTCTTTGGGAAAGAGGAGGATGGCAATGGATGAGATGATAGTGAAAAGGCATAGAAGTTCATTAAGTGGATACAAGTAATTCATCAGGCAATGCTGGAGCAGTTGGAGAAGAGTCAAGCTTGGTATAAATCTCGACATGATAAGCACCGAGTTGACCATCAATTTCAAGTTAGGGACAAGGTATGGCTCCATATCAGCAAAGATAGGATGAAGGGAGAAGGGAAGAAACTGAGACCCATTAGATATGGTCCCTTCACCATATTAGCAAATATAGGAGACAAATATTTTCATCTTGAATTGCTTACTTATATGCAATGTACTCCGTGGTAAATGTGGAAAACCTGAAGATTTATGAACCTCCATTGATTATGGATACTGAGGAGGTTGCATAGATTCCTACAGTGGATGATTTTACACCCGAGTATTTAGATAAGTTTCCCAAAGATATCATACTAGACCAGAGAACCAAAATTTCACAACAGAGAGATGTGGAGTACATCTGTGTTGGCTTCAAAGGAATGCATCCAAGAAAAGCTCAATGGATGGAGAAGGAAAAATTGAGGGAGCAATTTCCTCACTTACCAATTGACTGAAAAGTCTTTTGGTGGTCCAAAAGCTCTTAGTGGGGAGGATTGATCTAGGTGGATCTTTAGAAAAGTACCAGTGGCATGACAAAAGGCTCAAAACTCAAAGTGGTAGAATATGGATAAGCTTAGCATCGGATTGAAGTGCTCTTCATCTTGATTCCAACAGTGTGAACGTCACTCAAATGTGAGTCCAGATGACAAAGTTAGAGCAAGTCAAAGTTTGAGCTTGACTTGTCTAGGTAGCAGGGAGAAGATGACATGGCATAGTTTTAGCGAATAAGGGAGCGCCACGTGGAAAGATGCATTTTTGCACTATTTTCACCAAGAGTTTATTGGTTTTGTCTGTTTTCAAAGCTGGGCTCTCTATTCTCTGCCAATATATCAGCTTGAAGGTATAAGGGTTGTAATTGCTTGTTGTTGTACTTTATCTTTTTATGTCACTAATAAAAAGAAGGACTTCCCACTATTGAGCAGGGCCTAGAGATGTAGTTTAACTCCTCATTTTAAAGTTTAAAAATGAAAAAACTAAAAACACAAAAGCTGTTATGCTCTTAACTTGCAAATGATACCCAAATACAGAATATGCAAAGAAAAGAGACCCAGAACACAGAATATGCGAAGAAAAGATACCCAGAACACAGAATAACAATGATTTGATTATCCAGAGAGTAATGTTCACTTGCCTCTTCGAGGGGGCAACCTCCAATAGAGCAGAGCTCGATTACAAAACAAGACACGACACTCCTCGCAAGGAGTTTCTATCCTTTATATATGACTCCTACATGCAATACCACGGGCCAATACCGCGGTATTACTAATACCATCTATCTAATACTACGACCCATTTGCAACTAACT
>APFE031313089.1:71074-90645 GCA_000404065.3 Pinus taeda | reverse complement strand
ACTACTGGGCGATGTTTAATAAACCCTCTGATTTTGAGCGTTTGAGGGGAAGAAATCCCTACCAAGGCATGCAACGAAATAACTGGTTCGTCAGAGACATTGTCCTGTTGGTCATCGTCCTCTAGCGGCTCATGTTCCCCAAGTGGAGGATCTTCCTCTGTTGAGTTGTAGTCAGTTGCATCTATTTGAAAGAATTTGGGCTCCTTACATTTATGACCTGGGGAGTATTTTTCATCACAGTAGTAACATAGTCCTTGCTTCCTTCGTTCGGCCATTTCCGCAGGGGACACCTTTTGGACCTTAAGTGTTTGAGTCGTGTGCTGCGCCTGTGGGAGGTGACCTTTAGCGGGGAAATTTGGGCGACTGTATTGGGCTGCTAATGCACATTCCACCTTACAAGCTACCTGGCAAGCCTCCATCCACGTGGGAGGGTGGTGAAGTAGCGGTTGAGCTCTAATGGCTTCTTTAAGACCGCTGATAAAACATTCCATGTAGAACTCATCTGTGAGACCCTTAGTGCGGAACGCTAAGCGTTCAAAAGCATTAATATATTCCTCTACTGTACCAGTCTGTCTGAGCTTAGTGAGACGACCCAAATAAGATCCTTCTTGTTCAAAGCGATCTCGAAGAGCTTTGGTAAACTGGGTCCAAGTCCTAAAATATCCATTGGAACGCTCATGCCATTCCCACCATTGCCACCGTTCATTGTCGAAGTACATGCTCCCCAACACAATCTTAGTCGTATCATCTAGGATATGATTCAATTTGAAATACTAGTCCATTTGTGCTAGCCATGTTGTTGGGTGAGAACCGTCAAATTTATGCATATCCAACTTAGGAGGTCACTGACTGGGTGGTGGATGGGTGTGCCAGACGTGAGGAGAGTGGCTAGATTCACCATAAATGCCTTCATATCCATTATACCCCTCCTCGTGGGCTTGCTCCTTGCCGTTTGACATAAAATCCTCCTTGCCTTTTCCCTGCAATTTCTCTAGCTGGAGACTCATTCCTGTAAGCAGGTTGTTCATGTTATCTAGATTTATTTTGTCAAGCTGAGTTTGGATTTTGTTCACCGTTTCTTCCAGTTTGTCCATCCTTTCATTGGCCATCGCTTGAGCTCTAGTTGCTACCATACACCGTCCTGATGAAAAATTGGGACCACCAAAAAAAAAAAAAATTGCCCAATTACTTGAATGGTACCACCATGCTCAGCTCGTCGTCCTGATTTTAATGAGCTATATCACCAATTTTTTTTTCTCCTAACAAAGTTTTACTCCTTGATCAATACTGCAGTCGCAAAATCCTCAAAATGTCAATGCGTCCAAAAGTCCTACAACAATTATACCCTGGTATAGGAACCCTGCACAATGCTTCTGGTCTGCTGGATCTGAGAGATCTAAATGGTGGCTCGGGTAGTGCTGGACGGCTGAACTGACTGCTTCTGCAGATCTGATGAATCTAATAGATCGGAGCTGGCTGGTTGGGACCGATGTCTGCTGCTGCTGCACTCCTTTGCTCAAGCGGATCTGGAAGAGATGATGCTTAAAAAGAAAAGGAACCTAGGTCTTGAGGAGTGTCAGGTGCTACAGTCGCATATACAAAAGGGTCTGGCAGTAGTACTCGGCCCAATGTTTCAGGGCTCTAACTAAGGAGGGTCGACTATACCCTTAGCCGTACCACCCGACTACCCTATCGTACGGGCGAGTAATCTCTCCGAGTGCTGTTCTCGGTGTACTGTAGCCAAAAGATGGTCGTTGGTTTATCTATGCCGAGGTTTTCAGGGAGCCTATGGGGCTTCCGATATACCCAGAGGGTACGTGGAAGACAGTCTGTGTGCGGTTATGTCTAATGCGCTACTACTCGAAGGGGTACCCACAGGGGTTGCAAGGGAGTCCAACAGACATGAACACCTCTTGTATTTCCTGTGTGCATGCCTCCCCAAATCCGCAGATTTATGCGCTCAACGACAGATCCCATGGTTTAAAGACACCGGAACACGTCTCGAGCCAAAAAAAATAAATTTTCTACTAAATGGAGATCCCACCGGCCCTGGAAAGTGCTCTGATACCACTTGTTATGCTTCTTAACCTGCAAATGATACCCAAATGCGAAGAAAAGAGATTGAGAACACAGAATATGCAAAGAAAAGATATCCAGAACACAGAATGGCAATGACTTTATTATTCAGAGAGTAATGTTCACTTGCCTCTTCGAGGGGGCAACCTCCAATAGAGCAGAGCTCGATTACAAAAATAAGACACGATGCTCCTCGCAGGGAGTTTCTATCCTTTATATATGACTCCTACGAGTAATACCACGGGTCAATACTGCTTATTACTAATACCATCTATCTAATACTATGGCCCATTTGCAACTAACTGTGGTTCCTTTATTAATTGCAGATTAACCACTTACAATTATTAATATAGACTTTATTGACTCTTGACTATGACGTGGTCCCATTACATAGATAAGGGGGTTAGGGTGGGACCCTAACAGATCGGCCCATTGGGTAGATGTGCTCCAGAAGTCAGATCGGACAAATTCTTGACCTGACAGTGCAACGATACCCCTGTGGGTGAGGAGAAGATGTCCCTGTCTTCTTTCATGACCATATTCACATGCTTCTGCTGCATGGAGGAACCCTTCCCAGGGGCCATGGATATGGCTGCAATCTTCCCCTTACTTTGAGTGTAAACCAAACAGAAAATAAATTTCCTAGTTTGGGAGATGATCTTAGTGCCTTTCTTAGTAGAGATCAAAGAAGTGGTGGTAGGTGGGGCTACCTTTGATACCCTGTATAATGTATTACATAAAGAAATAATAACATCGCAGGGCCTTGCCTCATACACAACATGTTGCCTCCACAAGTATGGTTGGCCTAATAATACATCACAAACATCAAGAGGTGCAACATCACACAATACCTCATCTGTGAAGGACTTAATGTTGTAGGGAAGGCGGCACTATTGGTGGACTCAGAGATCTCGTCCTTAGTGAAGCCACCCGATGTTGTATGGTTGCGGGTGTGGTATTGTTGGTAGTCCCAACAGCTTCACAACCTCTATTGAAATGAGGTTCTTTTGGCTGCCACTATCGACAATGAATTGCAACGGCGAACCCTTCACCCCCATTTCTGAGTGGCAAAGACAATCCCCATCCTTTGGATCTTCGAGCTCATTCTTCTGGACCTTGGTGGTGGCAATAGTGGCACTAGGCTCCTCATTGATCGGAAAATCACTCGTAAGTGATCTCAATTAATTAATTAATTAATTAAGGTATTACATAATCATGTGTTGGTGTGTGTCTATGTTATCTTAGGCAACAGATCGATTAGATTGAAAAATAGACAAACATTGGAAAATGGACAACAGTAAGAGAAACACAATAAGCAAATACAAGAACACAACAAATTAACAAGGAGTTCACCCAATCCTCCTGGGCTACGTCTTCGATCTAGATTTCAGTGGTGTCCTTTTCTTATTGTGTCTTTAAAGCAAAGTTTTTACAATGAGGAGCTCAATTTGAGTCTCCTGAAACAGATGATGCTTAGTAGGGTGGTTCTTGGATTCCCCAAGCCACTAGAGTGCATAGTCTCTTTCCTTACCAAGTCTCGATCTCTCTGGTATTTAATGGGATGAGTCCAATGTGGTGCTCAATTCTCGATAAATATCCTCACAGTGATTGCTTGAACCTCTCAAGCCTAGTTCTATCTGCTCAATGTTGCCTTAACTCTGTAGGTCAGCTCGGCTCTGTGTTTTCTTCTTCTTGCTTCACTGCCTCTTTCTCACTTGTCTCTGTTCTCCTCCCTTCATTCTATTCTTTTTCTATTCATGGCTTAAAGTCAATTTGTCTCATGACTATTCACTTCCTCTTCCACCCCTTCGGATTGCCTGCTATTGTTCGTTTGGATTTCCCTGCCTCTACATCATCGTCTCACAGGGAAGTGGCCACTTGTCCTCTCACGAACTACGCCAGCTCTTCCTCAAACAGTTCAGTATTTTAGTTATGCTATGCAATGATTCATCCACCAACAAAGTGGTCAGATCAGACTTCAAACTTTATGTGTTGTAGCTTATTTTCCCTTCAGATCTAGTTTCTCATCAGGCACAATCTTCGCCGTCAAATCTGGAGACCCCAAATCCTACGATGTTCACTCTTATCGCGTGGTTGAATTGCTTGACCGTTAACCCATGATGAGAGGTGCTTTTCTCTCTCATCCGCTGGACATGCATCGTGAAATGTATGGAATCGCTCATTCTCCTGCCAAATCCACTTACCGCCCAACATGCCTCCAATATTTTGTTGGTTTTGGAGTGCGAGGCCCACCTTTTGCTTTAGCGCTTTCCCTATGGTTTCCCAGCTTTCCATGCAACTGAGCGCTTCGTGGCTTTTCCTTCTCGAGGGGTTTTTCCCAATGCATCAGAAACGGCCTCCGTTTTCCAATCTGGACTTCCTAATTGCTAGTTCAAGTCTTGCGATGTCTCCATGGGCCTCGGTCAGTGTGCTTTGCTCGAGGTCCTCGTCGTTCCTTACTGGCCACAAACTGCCACTGTCGAGAGGTCTTCCTGATAGCTCTTTATTCACAAGTTTTGAAGTCTATCGTGATTTTGATAAAATCATATCACTTTGATAATTTTTAAGGATCCAATTAGGATCATGGCCTTCCCACTGAAAAAGCTTTAGGACCACCAAAATTTGGATTTCAAGCATCGACTAAGTGAGCGTACAATTGTCTCACTTGTCCAATCTCTATCCACTTTGCACTGCTTGGCTTTGAACCCTTGAGCCCAACTCTAAGGTACTCAACATCTCCCCTGCACGTCATCCTCACCTTCCTATCCAAAATGATGTCTTCCTGTAATTCATTAAGATATTCAGGTAACAGGTCATTAATAGAAGGCAATTGACTCTGCTCTTCGGGATCTTCAATTAGTGAAGGTTCAAACAATCTCAAGCAATTTGCATTTACGACTGAGTAGATGTGCATGTAAGCTAGTAGATCAAGGCGAAAGCATTCTCACCAATCTTCTCAAGTACCTTTATGGGTCCATACCTGATAGGCTTTAGCTTTTTACCTTCACCTTGCATCCTGTCCTTGCTGATATACAGCCAGACTTGGTCACCAACTTGGAAACTATGCTCCATCCAATGCTTATCATGCCTTGCCTTGTATTTGGCTTGGCTCTTTTCTAGTTGTTCATGTACTGCCTAGTGGATCTCTTGGATATGTTCAATGAACCTAGTTTCCCTGTCCACATCACTCTGTCCCTCAACGGTGGTATCTTTACCAAAGACAAAATCCAAAGTAGATGTTGGTGTGAAACCAAAACAGGTCTCAAAAGGAGATCTCTATGTAGAAGAATGTTTTGCTCTATTGTAAGCATGCTACACATAACATAAATGTTCATCCCAAAGCTTAGGATGCTTGCTGCAATATCCCCTGAGTAACTAGATCACTGTCCTATTAACTACTTCTGTTTGGCCATCAGTTTGTGGATGAAAAGATGTGCTTTTCTTCAGTTTGGTGTCCATCAGTTCCTACAGACTTGACCAAAACTTTCCCACAAATCGGGTGTCTCGATCAAATACAATGGAAGTGGGTAATCCAAAATGAACCCATACATGTTGAAAGAACAGTTTTGCAATTTGTTCAGCTGTAATTTGTTTATTACAAGGTATCAAAATACACATTTTGCTGAACCTATCCAGAACACATACAGATAAACATGACCTTTCCTAGATTTAGGCAGTCCTCCAACAAAATCCATGGAAAAACGTTCCCAAGGGTGAGAAGGAACTGGCAATGGAGTGTACAAGCCTAGTTTTATATTGTTGGGCTTGCTTTTTGCACACATAGTACACCCTCTTACATATCTAGAAACTATCTCGTTCATTTTTGGCCAATAACAAAATCTTTTCCACTGTGCAACTGTTTTGCTTACCCTAAAGTGACACGATATTAGAGAAGTGTGTGCTTATCTAATTATCTTTACTCTTTCAGTTTGTGGAATGCATAACTTCCCACAATGGTATAAGAGTCGGTCCTTTACATGATAATCCAATTCTTCTATTCATTTTCCTTGATTTAATGTTGCATATACATCTTTAAAGTCTATATCTTGAGCATATTGTTCAATGTAACTCTCATGTAACATAGAATTATGCTTAAGTATAATAGATGCATTTATAATGGGTCTAGATAACATATCTGCAATTTTATTGTGTATGCCCTTTTTATATCTGATGACTAAATGAAACTGTTGTAGAAAACCCATCCATCTATAGTGTGTTGATTGTTGCAACTTAGTTTGGAAGTGTAGATATTGAAGTGGTTGATGATCAGTATGTATTATTGTCTTTACCCATTAAGTAATGTTTCCACTTTTTCACACTGTGTACTAATGCATACAATTCTTTATCATATGTAGGATAGTTAACTACTACAGAATTAAATGTCTCAGAATGATAACATATGGGTTTACCATGCTGTGTCAACACTACTCCCATGGCATAGTCACTGGCATCTGTTTGGATCCCAAATGGTCTTTGAAGATTAGGTAGTGCTAGTACAGGTGTTGTACTAATCTTTTCTTTCAAGGTGTCGAAGGCTTTTTGCTGTTTGCCTCCCCACTGAAACACCTTGTTCAATCCTGTTAAAGCATGTAAGGGAGCTGCAATTGAGGAAAAGTTAGAAATGAACTTCCTCCAATATTGTGATGCTCCTAAGAAGCTTCTAACTTCTGTAGCGGATTTGGGTTTAGGCTAGTTCACAATGAATGCCACTTTAGAGGGATCTATCTTCAATTCACCACCCCCTACTATATGACCCAAATAATTCAAAGATGTTTTGCGAAATTCACATTTTGAGAGTTTAACATAAATTTTTTCTCTTTTCAAAACATCTAGTGTCTTATTAACATGCTTTAAGTGTTCTTCCAACATTTTGCTAAATATCAAAATGTCATCCAGATATACAATAACAAAATCATCAAAAAAAGGTCTGAGTACATCATTCATTAATCTCATGAAAGTAGTAGGAGAATTAGTTAAGCCAAAAGGCATAACCAGCCACTCATACAATCCCTTATTTGTTTTGAAAGCAGTCTTCCATGCATCTTGTTCTACAACTCTGACCTGATGTTATCCACTATGCAAGTCTAGCTTGGAAAAATAAACAACTTCTTTCAATTGATCTAAAAGATCATCTATGCGAGGAAGGGGATAACGATTTTATTGTTATCTTATTCAGTTCTTGGTAATCAATGCACATTCTCCACAAGCCATCTTTCTTTCTCACCAAAACGATTGGCGACCCACATGGTGATGTGCTAGGTCTGATGAACCCTTTCTTGAGCAACTCTTGCACCTGCTTCTTGATTTTGGCATTCTCTAAAGCGGACAACTTGTACATTCCAATGTTAGGCAATGGAGCATCTTGCTGCAAAATAATATCATGCACTATTTCCTTTTTGGGTGGCAGACCTTTAGGTTCTTGAAACAAGATATCATACTCTAAAACAACCTTTTCTGAATCAGCTTGTTGTTTAGCATTACAACCCTCAAATACATTGATTTTATCAGGTTTATTTTCCTTTACAACCATCAATAAGAATTATTTGTATGAATTTATCATTCTTTTCATCTGCCCTAAGTTTATGAGAGTATAATTATTCTTGAGCTTATGAGCTCTTGCAAAGTATTTGATTCCATATTTCACAAGTAGATACTTGTTCTCAGCTCTATAGAAAATACTTTTCTGTCATACAAGTAAGGACTTCCTAAAATAATTCCACATATATCCAAAGGAATTATGTCTAACTCAACCTCATCTACAAATGCTAACCCAAAAGAAAACTTGAGTTTGCATTATCTAGTCACTTGTAGTTGTGATTTATCATTTAACCATCCTAATGGGTATGGTTTCTTGTGAGGTGTAGTCACTAATCCCAACTGCTTTACAATTGCTTCAGAAATTAAATTTACTTGTGAGCCACTATCAAACAAAGTATCAATCTTTTGATGTTTGGAAATAACTCGAATATGGAAAAGCTCATGTCTTTTTCTCTCATTTTCTTCATCAATAGTAGATTATGCAGAATTACTAGTAGATGCTTCAGAATTCTTACCTCTTATGCCTGTGGCTGCAATAGTTGTTTCATCTCCCAGGTCTGACCCCAAATCTTTCTGAATAGCTGCAATAGTCTTCTTCTTCTTTCCCTCGAACTTCTTAGGTCTCATCTCCAGATACAGAATCCAACAGTGCGCATCATCATGCCCATCCTTTTTACAGTGAGTGCATGAAGTCTTGTTTTTCCGTGCAGTGTTAGCCTTCCTTGCTTTCCATTTTTGCTTTCTTTTCTCCTTATTCTTTCTTGCAGTGGGTTGGGATGATCCCCTAACTTCTGGACTTCCATTCTTTCCTCTAGCTTCTAGATGAGTAGCTTGTACAAATAGCTCATCTATACTGGTGGGATTAAACATGAGGATAATGTGCCTCATGTAGCTATGTAGACCACCAATGTACTTCAACAGAGTCTCAGGTGAGTCTAATGAGATTCCTAGAATCAATGCACTCTTTCTAAATTCTTGAGTGTATCCCTGTACACTTTTCCTTTTCAACTGTCAAAGAGTTTTCCAGCTCATCATGGCTTGATGCATGTAGGCCAATTTATGGAACTGCTTTTTGATTACAGAAACAAATTCACTCCAGACAGAGATAGTCTTACCATGTCTCTTTAGGTTAGTTTGGGTCCTGCCTTCCCACCAAACCAAGGCAGTGCCTCCAAGGCGTATGCTTGCCAGCTGAATCTTTCTCTTATTTGAATCGATATTCTGCACTCTGCAGTAAACATCAATTTGTCTAATCCAATTGTCCAACTTTTATGCATTCAACTCCCCATCATATATATGTAAATCAAATTTGACATCTAGTTTAATCAAATATGCCTTCTTTTTATGTTCAGGGCTATTAGGAGGTGTCAGAAAGCTTTCTTCTTTCCCTTTTCCTTTTGAGTGGTCATGGAAGTGAGACCCATCTTCTCCTTTGTCTTGTTTGGAGCCTGATGAATCTTCATCCTTGTGTTTTCTAAAGTCCCTATACATTTCCTCTACCATGGACTTTATGGCTAGGAAACTATCTATGAATTGAGGGTCTAGCCCCATAGAACCTTCCTCTAACATTGTCTTCCGAGGATAGACCTCTCCCAATTTCAGGATTAGTTTCGACCAACTCTCCTTCTCCTAATTTGAGCTTTGATCTAGTTAGCATTCAACAACTAAATCAAACACAAGCTTGTCTAACCTTAACAGCCTTGGGCTCCGATACCACTTGATCTGAAAATCACTCATAAGTGATCTCAGTTAATTAATTAATGAATGAAGGTATTACAGACTCATGTGTTGGTGTTTATCTATGTTATCTTAGGCAACGGATCGATCAAATTGAAAAATACACAAACACTGGAAAATGGAAAATAGTAAGAGAAACACAGTAAGCAAATACAAGAGCACAACAAATTAACAAGGAGTTCACCCAATCCTCCTAGGCTATGTCTCTGGTCCAGCTTTCAGTGGTGGCCTTTTCTTATTGTGTCTTTAAAGCAGAGTTTTTACAACGAGGAGCTCAATTTGAGTCTCCTGAAATAGATGATACCTAGTAGAGTGGTTCTTGGATTCCCCAAGCCACTAGAGTGCACAGACGCTTTCCTTGCCAAGTCTCAACCTCTCTAGTATTTAATGGGATGAGTCCAAATTGGTGCTCAATTCCTGACAGATAGCCTCACAGGGATTGCTTGAACCTCTCAAGCCTGGTTCTATCAACTCGATGTTGCCTTAAATCTATTCATCTCAGCTCTCTATTTCCTGCTTCTTGCTTCACCGCCTCTTTCTCACTTGTCTCTGTTCTCCTCCCTTCATTCTTTTCTCTGTCTATTCATGGCTTAAATCCAATTTGTCTCATGATTGTTCGCTTCCTCTTCTGCCCCTTCAAATCGCCTGCTACAGTTTGCTTGGATTTCCCTGCTCTGTATTATCAACAATGTCTCACAGGGAAGTGGCCCCTTGTCCTCTCACGAACTATGCCAGCTCTTCCTCAAACTCTTTGGTATTTCAGTTACATTGTGCAATGATTCATCTGCCAACTTAGCGGTCAAATCAGACTTCAAGCTTTATGTGTTGTAGCTTATTTTCCCTTCAGATCCATTTTTCATCGGGTGCAATCTCTGCCATCAGATCTGGAGCCCCCATATCCTACGGTGTTTGCTCTTATCATGTGGTTGACTTGCTCGACCATTAGCCCCTAATGAGAGGTGGTTTTCTCTCTCATCCACTGGACACAGGTCATGCAATGTATGGAATTGCTCGGTCCCTGCCAAATCTGTTTACCGCCCAACATGCCTCCGATAATAAGTCAGTTTTGGAGCGCAGGTCCCGCCTTTTGCTTTAGCACTTTCCCTACGGTTTCCTGGCTTCCCATGTGATTGAGTGCTTCAGGGCTTTTCCTTCTTGAGGGGCTTTTCCTAGTGCATCAGGAACGACCTTCGTTTTTCGATCCAGACTTCCTAACTGCTTGTTCACGTCCTACCTAGTCTCCATGGGCCTCGGTCAGCACGCTTTGACCAAGGTCCTCGTCATTCCTTGCTGGCTACAAACTACCAATGTCCAGAGGTCTTCCTGATGTCCAAAGGTCTTCTTGATAGCTCTTTGTTCACAAGTTTTGAAGTCTGTCATGATTTTGATATAGTCATAACACATTGAGAATTTTTATGGATCTAATTCGGATCACTCATTAATGATTTTCTTCCCTTTGTCATTCCCCTTATCGGGTTTTGACTCAAGGTCGGAACATGCATCTGATTCTGAAGCCTTCAACTCGGCCACCAACGATTGCTTGGTTGGACACTCACTTTTGTTATGAGTGGGGCTCTTATGGAACTCGCACCACTTTCCTATGTCATTCTTTGACTTCGTGGTGTTGTTCTTTTCTTCTGGCTTCGACGAGTTGTCTTGGGTCACCCTGCCTTGCCTTTGTCCTTTCTTCTTTAGATTCGCAGATCAAAAGTCTCACATCTTTTCTTTAAACTTCTACTCAATCTTAACATCATATCGATATGTCGTACTGAGCAAGGAGATGTTCAGGAACTCCATCTCATCTTGGATGTACCTCTATAGGCAGCTACCATATTTGAGTACCAAATGTAGCTCAACATCCTAGATACCCAAATTTGTGCGAAGGGTATGAAAAATATTTGTGAACTCTGGCACATCTTGGTCCCTTCTCTGCCACAACATGGAACACTTTATGTATTTGTCCTCATAGCTCTTGACAGGGTAGTACTACTACTTGATGGAATCCTGGAATGAATTCCAAGTGGCTGTGGCTGAAAATAGTGAGCCTGTACTTTCATCCTTGTGATCGGAGTAGGTCTCCCACTAGTACTTGATGTGGGGGGCCACTTTGAGAAGTGAAAAAGTGATATTTTCCTGACTAGAAAAATCATGAAAAGAAAAATAACCTTCTAGCAAATTTAACCATTTATCTAAGGCATCTGCATCTATTAGACCATCGAATATGGGGATTTCAAAGTTAACTTGCACATTAAAGGGTATGGCGTGTCCAAAGTAACTTTTGGAAGCAGATGCATCGCCCCTAGGTAGCCACCGAAGGATCTAGATAAAGTTTTCCAACATCACATTCCTTTGTCACTCGAGGGCTTCTTCGAGAAAGATTTTTATAGGATCTCCTTCCCCCTCGTCATTCTTTTCATCCGCCATAAGAGGTCGTTGGGATTTGCGAGGCTGGTCTTTCAAAGGTTTGACCAGTTCAAGCCCTAACTCCTTATATCCTGACCTCGTTAGGGACATGCAAATAAAAATATAGAAAAAGCAGACCGCTCTGACACCACTGATCCGGATTTAAACATGAATGCAACAAAATATAGAAATACCCATATACATAGAGATGTTGTGGAAATAATACTTCATTTCATTAATGTAAAATACTGAAATATTCTTACAAACATAAATGGAAATAAACCATCTTGGGTGATGGTAGCTTATCTCTGAGAAGAGATGTGGCAGCTACATGCCTTTGAACTGTCTTACAAGGGAGCTCGAAGGCTTATTTATTGTTTAAAACAATGGAAAACCCTAAACATCCAAAAAACTAACCCTAGGAGATGAAGCACCAAACAATGGGCCCCATTTGGGTAAATTAGTACATCAACTTCCTGGGGTCATAACTTTGGCATACGATCTTTGTTTGATACACACAATACTTTGTTAGAAATGTCTATCCAAGGAATACAACTTTGGGATGAGCAACATCAGTCCATCGACCCATGTTTCTCCCAATTTTCCCAAACAAACATCATTTAGGGCTTCAAAACGGCTCCAAAAGTTCAAGACCTACAAAACTACTAAAAATAATAAATTGTGCTACAATTAAGGAAACTGAAAAACTAAAAGAGACAGGTGTGGGGGTCCAAGTGGGATAGGCAGATGGACACCAACATCCACCTGAATCATGTATTCCAGATTCGTCACCATGCATAATCAGTTGTCCATATCAATGGTTGGCAACAACGTTGTGCTAGGAGAGCACACATCTTTTCAAATCTACACACTGTTGTCGATCACATGCAAACATGGAAAATGAGATACAAAGGGGCCCCATTTCACTTTCCAAATATGATGAAGTCAAAGGCAGTAGATTTGAAGGCACACATGGGGAGTCAAATCCAAAACTATGAGGAAATCCAGCAGCTCATCATTAGTTTGCAGTCTTCAAATGCACGACTATTCAAAAACATGGATTTTATTATGCACACGAGTGCGATCCCATCCATCGACACACTCACCGAGGTGAAGACAAAGAACCAAGTCCGACCGGAGCTGGTGATGGGCCTCTAAATTAGACATAAATTCAAGCCCATGCCTCTAAATTAAACAATAACTTAAGGCCTATGACCATCCTTCAACACATTAAACCTCTCTTTTTGCATTAGATAATTTATTTTTAACTTTAATATATTCATTAGGAAGGTTTATGAATAATTGAATATTTGTGCCTAATATTATTTATTTTTTGTGGAATATTATGAGAATATTGGGAAAATTATAAAGAATTGGAGGAGGAGATAATTTAGGGACATGTTCCCTACTACTGGAGGATCAATAATAAATAATAAGTCAACAAGTTATTATGGAATTATGGCACAAATTGTGGAACTCCAATGATTGAGAAAATGTAGGAATGTGTTCCACTAATCAAGGGAGCAGATCCACCAATTAAGGGAGAAGATCCACTAATCAAGGGATTTTGGTGGGGAAAGATTCCTCCATCCATGGGGAATGACTCTTAATCATTTTGTATAAGTACCAAGTCGAATTTGCCTCTAGGGAACGATTGAGAAAATCTAAGAATGTGTTCCCTGCCATTTAATGCAAATTCCTAGTATTGGGGACTAGATCAACTAATCAAGGGATTTTGGTGGGAAAAGCTTCCCCCATTCATGGGGAATAATTCCTAATCATTTTTTATAAGCACCAAGTTGAATTTTCCTCTAGGGGGAGATTTTCATTAGTGTTATTGTGGAGAGATCTTGTATTCTTGCGGCTACATTGTATTTTCTTGAGGGATGTAATTCTATTGATGAAAATAATGAATATCGGTGTCACGTTCAGCTTCTAAATCTTGTTCTCCTCCATAGGTCTCTAATTTTCCTTGGGTTTGGCCATCCCAGGAACCTCGGAGCCCTTTTGTGTCATTTTCTTTCCTTCTTTTCATTGCTTATTCACATGCATCTCTATTTTTATTCCTTTCTATTTTTGCATTTAGGATTAATAATTTCTTGTTGTAGGATTGAGTTAAATGGTTGATGTAAGTTCTTTTGTAGGATCACAAGCATTATTTCATCCTTGTAAAAATGTTTGAAGTTCATAATAATCATTGAGTTGCTTGGATTAGTCTTCTCATTCCCAAATCTAGATTATTGGACCTCCTTTTTAGCAAAGAACAGTAAATTTCAGCTATTTTTTATATCATGCTAACAAGCTTTAATCTAATTGATTCCACTTACATTAAATAAAAAAAACATTCTAGTTCATAACAAAAATTACCCCATTGCATTTTCACTTGATTTGGTTAGGCATTTTTTAGATTTACTAGCTGACTAGTTCTCAAATTTCTAGATTTTTCGACTAGTCATGTTTTTTATTTTTTTCCATGACTTAACAGAGGTCTTTTTGAGTGATTCCACTTGGAATAGTGGCGTAAGACATCCTAGTTAACAAAAAAAAATTTCCCACCCAATTTGGATTTGATTTTCTTTGTCATTCAATGAATGCTTGTAAATTTGTACATCATGTAGGAAATTAGGGGATCCTGTAGGAAATCATTGTAGAATCCTGTATGAAAGCCTGTTTTGAGGGTGAATTGAAGAAAAATCCTGTAGGAAGCTAGAAGAGGGTCCCTACTTGTCTGCTGAGCATTCTCACAATTCACCATCATCTCCAAGCCATCTGCCACATCACTAAAAGAGATTAGCTTTCACACACTCACATGAAAAAGACAAAAAGAAAAACAAATTTATTTTATTCATTTACATGCACAGCAGTAGAAGGTTTGATGGTTTGAATTTGCATGATTAGGATAGTAGGATTACATGCATGTTAACTTAGCATTCTTTTGAAGTAAAGCCTCTTAGGAGTTAGTAAGAAAATGGTGTGTTTTAGCATTTGATATCATTCTCTTTCCTTGTACTTTCTTTCTTGCAATAGGTTAAGGTTCCATTTCGAACATTTCATTTTTTTCAATTAGTTTAGGATTTGAATTCAGTACATACACTCCATTACATTATGATAGGAAAGGAAGGACACATTATATGTTGCACATATACTGCCGACACCTCTTAAGTTTGTATGAACCTCGTGTTGATAATTAAAGTCGGTAGCCGCGGGAGTTGCAACATTCTTGTTGCAATACCGAGGCACATCACTTTTTGGCGCCATTACTGAGGAGGTGTCAAAGTATGCACTATTTTCTTCCCTAGTTGATTCATTTCTTTGTAATTTTTATAGAACAAAAAATTATTTTCATTAGGCATATTTCATTTCAAAAGTGGAAAATTGCATTGCATTATAGCTTTCATTCAATCATAAAAACAAAAAAAAAAAATTCTCCAACACCAACCCAGCCCCCCATTTGATCACATGGTACAATAAAAACCATATCAGCCTTCACTTTTGTAGGTAGAAGAAGAAGATGGTGAAGAATGTGGAATAAAGCGATGGCGATGATGACAATGAGGAAGATCCTAGCGGATTTCCTATTTAAGATATTGATGGAAGTGTGCACATGAAGAACATCCCTCCATCTTTTCTTCCAAAATTTCATGGTCTAAGGTCAGATGATTTGAACACCTTTCTCTTTGAATTTGAGATTGTTTGTAGATCTTATGGTTACTTATTAAAAACTCAAAAAATGAGATTATTTCTGGCAACATTGAAGGATAAAGCTCTTAAATGGTTCATGAGTTTAGGGACTAATTCAATAAGATCATGGAATGATATGCAAAATGTATTCTTAGAAAAATATATATCATGATCTTAAAGAAGAAATATTTAGAATGAATCAAAGATAAGATGAGAGTCTAGAGGATCTAATAGAGAGGTTCATGTACAAT
Source organism: Pinus taeda (assembly GCA_000404065.3). NCBI lineage: Eukaryota > Viridiplantae > Streptophyta > Pinopsida > Pinales > Pinaceae > Pinus > Pinus taeda. Next base: position 74,959 of record APFE031313089.1, on the reverse strand, counting down.
GTTAAGACGGGAAAACTACATCATTTAGAATCTGACACACTAAAAACCTTCTTACTTAGAACAATTAGGGATGAATCGATTGATCTCCTTAATCTCATGAGTGGAGGTGATGTATATCAATTATCATTTGAGGAAATTTGTGAAACATGCAAACACATATCAAGAGGAAGGGCAAGAGTAAGTAAATCGGCATCAAGATCGGTAAGTCAAACTAAACTTGGAAATTTGTTTGATGATTTTAAAACAGAAATTCTTAGCAATCTAACAAAATAAGTAGAAATGTTAACACTGCATGATGAAGGAAAAGAAAATGTTGATATTTGTGTTGCAGAATCACATGATGTTAAATGTTGCTCCTCATTACCAAGGTTGAAGGAAGTTCACCAAGAGAACAATGGAGCAAGTCAATTGCCAATGCAACAATGTTATGTAGCTCCAGGAGGACCATGGTATCTTATTCAGCACGATATGATGCAAGAGCCTAATTCACAATTTCATGCTTATGCACATCCACCTCAAAGTAATTGGAACATGCCCTTTCCTTGGCAACATTGTCCATCTCAACCCCAAAACCAATCTTGCCAACAAGGTTGGCAAGGAACTTATGGGAGCCATCCACAATATCCTTAGTATTGTCCTCAATATCCTCCATACCAAACTCCATGTTATCCTTACCATTCACCTCCACCACAAAAACAACCCCATCCACATCCATCTCAAATATACACTCCCACTCAACTACCTATACGATCATTTCCAAACCCACAATTGAAGTAGCTCAGGCCACTTACAATGCTGAGGTACAACACATCTAAACAACTCCTCTTGAGCTCAATGGTATTCACCATAACTCAGGAAGAGTATTGCAAAAAAGAGATTATATTGATATCATTGAAGGACCACATCCAGAAGAAGAAGGCTCGAAAGAGAAGATCAAAGAACCATGGGTTGCATTTGATAACACGCAGACAACAAAATCAGAGAGTGAGAAAGCTCCCTTGTGGTTACCATCAAATCCTCCACGTATTCAAGAGATCAATCAACAAAAAGAGGAATACTTGAAGGTCATGGTAGAATAAGAATGATTCAGATCAACAAAAGGACCAAGGACATCACAACTATATTGAAATATGGTTCCAGACAGTCACTAAGTTGCAGCGTCACTCTCTTCCTCAACTATGCTTGATCCTTTCAAAATCAAATCATTTGGTCTCTGAAGTTCAAGTACATGTCAAAGCGTACATTTCAAGCCTCCGCATAATTTTGTCTATCCTCTTTATGTGCACATGGCTCCATTGGAATTATTCTGGTACTTGAAAGTGATTTTTCTTTCCAAGTAGGGTAGGGTAGAGGAAAAAAGAAAAAAAAAACAAAATGAAAAATAAGAGAAAAAAAAATATAAGGTGAAAACCTCCTTGGAGGCGCCTCAGATTGACTCATTGACTGAAAACCTCCATGAGGCAGTGGGTTGGAAAAAAGGAAAAAAAGGGAGAAAAAAAAGAAGGTCCTAGGTGAAAACCTCCTTTGAGGCGCTTAGGTAGACCTACTAATTGAAAACCTCATTGATGCTGCTAGTAGGCCTAGAAGAAAAAAATAAGAGAAAAAATAAAAGAATCCTTGCTCCATGCATGCATGTACTCTCCAACATCTGCAAGCAACAAGAACAAGTTGGTACCAAAAGGAAAATTGGTTAAGCCTAGTCAAAAGAAGTCAAATTTTGATTTTCTCCTACTTTTCTCAAATGCTCTAGCAAGGCCAAGGCCATGCCAATCCATCACCCTCATCTATTTTCACCATCCACCCATCATTCTCAAGCTTCTACCACTCATTTTCCTTCTTGTCCTAAAAAACTACAGGATGCTCTGTTTTACTACAGGGTACAAAAATACATGGAGCATAAATTTGTTTTTTCCATAACTTGGAAACCATGTATCCATTTGCCAAGTTGTTTCAGGGGGAGATGTATATGGAGGATGTTAACATGCTCAAGCAATTTCAGCAAATTCCAGTGCACGGATTCCAAGAAATTGGCCTCCATCACCTTCAACCATTTTTTCATTTTCTCAATCTATGCATCCATTTAAAAAGTTGTTTCGTGGGGAGATGCATATAGATGATCATAACATACCCAAACAATTTCAGCAAATTCTAGTGCACAGTTTCCAAGAAATTGGCCTCCATCACCTTCAGCCATTTTTAGTTTTCCTCGAGATCCATGCATCCATTGACCAAATGTTTTCTATAGGGAGGTGCATAATGATGATGGTAACATGCTCAGAAAGTTTTAGGTCAATCTAGTCTACCATTTGGGAGATATGGACAAAACAAGTCATTGTCCTATAAACCTACACGATACAGAACAACACCTACAGGATTGGTAGTGAGCAGCTTTAAAGGGGAAAAATAGAGGTTGGCTTCATCAGAGTGTGATAAGGAGCACAATGAGGATCATCAGCATCACCATCCAACACCTGCACATCAACATCAACTCAGTAGCAGCATGCAGGTCTCTCCAACAACCATCAGGTAGGTATAGGTATGCAATATTCTTGACCTATTCTCTTGAGCATATTATAGTTATAAATTTGTTGTCAATGCATAAGAGATGAGGTTTTATAAGCTAAGGATGGGTCAGCAGTCTTAGCTGCCTTCAACTAGTTGATTTCAACTCACTCCTTCACTCATTCAATGTTGAAAAGTCAAATTATGAAGGGTGATGATTTCAAGGAATGAGGACAGCAGTTAAAAGAATAAATTTTTGCAAAGGCCAAGTCACCACAGCACTCCAAGCCCTCCATCCACTTCATATTCATTATCTATTCATCATTTATCCATCCCATTTCATTCTTGAAAAGAAAAAACAAATAGAGCATCCTCTCCATTTTCACAAACCTACACTACTCCCTTTGAGCCCTAGCATCATCGTCCAATCTCTCTTCATCATTTCTCATCACTCCCATATAGTTAGAAGACTTTGAAGGAAGAAGGAATGAATACTACAAGAAGGAAGAATGTTGCTACAAGAAGGAAGAAATGAAAAAAATGTGTTAAAACCCAAAATGGCAATGCCTAAGAGAGACCTAATCAAAACAAAGAACTCCAAGGCCATTAGGCAATCATCTAGGCCACAAGGGAGAAGAAGAAGGCAACAAAAAGAAATAAGGCATTCACCATCAAAATATAAATCAAACTACAGTGATGAAAAGAGATGTTCCAAGAGATCTCCAATATCTTTCTATCTTTTGTCCAAGGCTTAAAAATGGGAGAAATGAATGGGAGTCAAGTTGAGGGCCTGCCCTAACCCCAATTTATCATTTATGCTCAAAATTGGTTTCTTGTAGTTTTAACAAGGTTTCTTGTGGGTTTCCTGTATTTTTGACAGGAATTCCTAAGGATGTCCTAGTTCTCATCTAAATGCATTTTGAAGGTGTTAGAGGTGTTCAAATGGCGGAACAAGGTAGTATAAGGTTGATAAAGGTGTGGAATACCTTGAATAAGGGAAGAAGGCAAGCTAATGGTCTCAAGAAAAAATGATTTTTCTTTCTGCAAACATGTTTTTTGGCTTGTCCTTGTAGAAATTGTAGCCAATATTCTTAACGCACAAGAGAGAGGCAACCAAAGCCATGGATTAGGCACAATGAGGACACTAAGCTTCTTAGAGGATGAGCAACACTTTCAGCAGGGGGGTATGATGGGCCTCTAAATTAGACATAAATTAAGGCCCATGCCTCTAAATTAAACAATAACTTAAGGCCTATGACCATCCTTCAGCACATTAAACCTCTCTTTTTGCACTAGATAATTTATTTTTAACTTTAATATATTCATTAGGAAGGTTTATGAATAATTGAATATTTGTGCCTAATATTATTTATTTTTTATGGA
>APFE031313089.1:56051-71054 GCA_000404065.3 Pinus taeda | reverse complement strand
CCAAGCCCTCCACCCACTTCATATTCACTATCTATTCATCATTCATCCATCCAATTTCATTCTTGAAAAAAATAAAGAGAGCATCCTCTCCATTTTCGTGAAATTTACATTTGCAAGTCAACAAGAAGGACTTTCAAAGAGAAAAGGAGGATCACAAAGAGACCCCTTCCACTCACATTTTTATTTTACCACTCATTACCATTCATTCCTCCACCATTTCTATCATTTTTTCCACTCCCTTACTTCAGTTTGCAAAGGGACTTTGTTTTCTATAGAATGATCCTGTAGGAATCACAATGACCCACAAATCCTAACGGAGGTGTCCAAATGGTGGAACAAGGTAGCTTAAGGTTGATAAGGGTGTGGAAGACCTTGCCAAACTAAAAAAAATAATAATCAAGAACCATATTGAGTAGGGGAAGAAGGAAAACTAATTGCCTCAAGAAACAAGGATTTTTCTTTGCACAAATATGTTTTTTCACTTTTCCTTGCATAGCTTACAACCAATATTTTTAATGCACAAGAGAGAGGCCATTAGGGCCATGGATGAGGCACTATGAGGTCGGTAGGTTGCTCAGAGGATGAGCAACACTTTGGCAAGGGGTTTGATGGGCCTCTAAAGTAGACATAAATTAAGGCCCATGCCTCCGATTTAAGACATAAATTAAGGCCTATGATCATCCTTTAGCACATTAAACTTATATTTATGCATTATATAATTTATTTTGAACTTTAATATAATCATTAGGAAGGTTTATGAATAATTGAATATTTGTGCCTAATATTATTTATTTTTTATGGAATATTATGAGAATATTGGGTAGATTATGAAGAGTTGGAGGAGGAGATAATTTAGGGACTTGTTCCCTACTATTGGAGGATCAATAATAAATAATAATTCAACAACATATTATGGAATTATGGCACAAATTGTGGAATGATTGAGAAAATGTAAGAATGTATTCCACTAATCAAGGGAGCAGATCCACCAATCAAGGGAGCAGATCCACTAATCAAGGGATTTCGGTGGGGAAAGCTTCCTCCATCCATGGGGAATGATTATTAATCATTTTGTATCAGTACCAAGTCGAATTTGCCTCTAGGGAATGATTGAGAAAATCTAGGAATGTGTTCTCTGCCATTTAATGCAAATTCCTAGTATTGGGGACTAGATCCACTAATCAAGGGATTTTGGTGGGGAAAGATTTCCCCATTCATATGGAATGAATCCTAATCATTTTTATAAGTACAAAGTTGAATTTTCCTCTAGGGGGAGATTTTCATTAGTGTTATTGTGGAGAGAGCTTGTATTCTTGCAGCTCCATTGTATTTTCTTGAGGGATGTAATTATATTGATGAAAATAATGAAGATTGGTGTCATGTTCAGCTTCTAAATCTTGTTCTCCTCCATAGGTCTCTAAGTTTCCTTTTTCTAGGCCATCCCAAGAACCTCATAGCCCTTTTCTATCATTTTCTTTCCTTCTTTTCATTGCTTATTCACATGCATCTCTAGTTTTTATCCCTTTCTATTTCTACATTTAGGATTAATAATTTCTTGTTGTAGGATTGAGTTAAACGTTGAAGTAAGTTCTTTTGCAAGATCAAAAGAATTATTTCATCCTTGGAAAAACTTTTGAAGTTCATAATAATCATTGAGTTTCTTGGATTAGTCTTCTCATTCCCAACTCTAGATTGTTGGACCTCCTTTTTAGCAATGAACAGTAAATTTCTGCTCTTTTTAGGATCATGATAACGAGCTTCAATCAAATTGATTCCACTTGCATTAAATCAAAAAAAAAATCTAGTTCATAAAAAAATTACCCCATTGTATTTTCACTTGATTTGGTTAGGCATTTTTTAGATTTACTAGCTCACTAGTTCTCAAATTTTTAGATTTTTCGACTAGTCGTGTTTTTTATTTTTTTTGGATGGGTTAACAAAGGTATTTTTTAGTGATTCCACTTGATATAGGTACCTAATACATCCTATTTAATAAAAAATAAAATCCCACCCAATTTTGATTTGATTTTCTTAGTCATTCGATGAATTATTGTAAATTTATACATCTTGTAGGAAATCAGGGGATCCTGTAGGAAACCACTGTAGAATCCTATAGGAAAGCCTGTTTTGAGGTTGAATTGAGGAATAATCCTCTAGGAAGCTAGAAAAGGGTCCCTACTTGTCTCCTGAGCCTTCTGACCATTCACCATCATCTCCAAGCCACCTACCACATCACCGAAAGAGATTAGCTTTCACACTCTCACATGAAAAAGACAAAAAGAAAAACAAATTTATTTTATTCATTTACATGCACAACAGTAGAAAGTTTGATGATTTGAATCTACATGCTTAGAATAGTAGGATTGGAGACATTTTAACTTAGCATTCTTTTGAAGCAAAGCCTCTTAGGAGATAGTTAGAAAATGGTGTGTTTTAGCATTTGAATTCATTCTCTTTCCTTGTACTTTCTTTCTTGCAATGGGTTAAGGTTCCATTTCAAATATTTCATTTTCTTCAATTAGTTTAGGATTTGAATTCAGTACATACACTCTATTACATTAGGATAGGAAAGGAAGGACACATTGTATGTTGCACGTATACTTTCGACACCTCTTAAGTTTGTATGAACCCCGGGTTGATAATTAAAGTTGGTAGCCTCGGGAGTTGCAGCATTCTTGTTTCAATACCGAGGCTCATCAGTTGGACATGTACTTTGATGAGTTTATACGCGTAGCCACTAGCATAGACTTGGAGATAAATGTAGACACTATGCATACTTATGTTGCTGGCCTGGTTGCACTCAATACTATGATGCAAATGTTATCAGACAAGTTGGATAGAGGTGCCAAGCTAGTTTACTAGATGCAGTGGAGGCATGAGTTCACTTTTAGTAGGATGTAATAGTTGAGCATGTGGACACCATAATGGATTACAAATCTTTGCATTAGTTCATCACTATTCATCATCGCATGGATGTTGAAGGGTTGGTCTCTCCATCGCTTTCTGAATCTTAGAGATATCTTGCATGGCTTACTCAAGCCTATTTTGTCTTACATGGGTACATGTACAGATTATAATGTAACATGTTGTAACAATGAAAGACCAAGTGTTGATAGTAGAGTGTAACAGTCATGTAGTAGGTGAAGAGTCATGAGGGTAGGTGTAGAGTCACAAAGCGGAATCTCAAGGGTCACCCCACCCTTTGATATTTACAAAACCTCATAACTCATTGTACAGGCCTTTGGGATCCAAGCTTCCTATAGGTGTATCTTACAGAAAGCTTGGAGTGTATTGTGACAAGCCTTGGCTTCTCCACAGTGCAAAGCTAGTATATCTCTTTGGGGGAGCAGGTGACAGTGACTATAACGTTCCATTATCAGGACTAGTGGTTAGTCATGGTTGTATGTATGATTGGATATTTCACTTTCTTAATATAACAAAGCCAACACATTTCATGTGTATGTTGTTATTATAGTGGATTTCCTAGTTACTCTAATGATATATGTAGTTGTTATTTATGCATGTATGTATGGACTATTATATATATGTTTGTATGAATCTTATAGAAATGTGATGTTGGTATAACCATCACTTTTGATCATCGACTATCTTGTTTTCCATCTTGTGATGTCTTGTTGCTCGTGTGTTCCCTTTCAATTTGTGTGCTATCACAGTTTTCTAAGGGGCACACTCATCCCTTGTTCTGTGTGTTAGAGCCTTTCATGCACCTTCCTTGACTTGCTGCAAATGTCACACCCTTTCTACCAATAAGGACATATTACTAAACTCTACGTGCAACCATGCTCAAGCCGATACCGTACTACCCCACTGTTGGGACTCCTACAGCAAATGGTCTGAGGCCTAGTTGGGACTTCTTGCCAGGGAGATCCCCTAACATGTTGACAGGTCCTGCACCGTCAACATGTGGTTTTTGTGAAATATTGGGGTTCAGAGTGATTGTCTTGACTCATCCATTCTCTACACAGCCTCAACAACCAATGGTTTCCCAACATCCTCCACCGCCAAAAGGGGGTAATGAGGGGCCCGATTTTCATTATTCCAATAATATATTCAGCCTAATGTGCCAAGAGTAAGTCAATGTGACATGAACTTGGATTTAGTTACTGTTAATCAGATGAAGTGATTAATAAGTTCAAGTAAGAGATATGTACTCATGTTTTTAAAAGAACAACATAAGGATCAACATAATGCTTTTTCAGGTTGTGAATCTCAGTCTAAAGATATATTGGTTAAAGTGGTAGATTCTTTTCAAAGTCTATTTAAAGAACCAAAACATATTCCTCCTAAATGGGAAATACAACATGAGATACAATTGATGTCTGATGCCCCTCTTCCTAATGTCAGAATGTATCACATGTCAATTATAGAGAATGAAGAAATAAAGAAACAAATCCAAGGGTTGATTTGAAAATGTTTCATCCAACCCAGTTCATCTCCATGTCACTCACCCATAGTTTTGGTTGCTAAGAAAGACATGACATGGATAATGTGTGTTGACTTTAGGGCCTTAAACAAAATCACCATCAAAAACAAGTATCCTCTTCCCAAGATAGATGATTTACTTGATCAACTGAAAAATGTTGTTTATTTCACTAAGTTAGATTTGCATAGTGGGTATCATCAAATTCGCATTACAGAAAATGACATCTAGAAAACTGCATTCAAAACAATCCTACTGAGATGTTCGTGGAAAACATTGGAAAAACATGCAGAGGCTTCTCCACATTGTACATCTGTATGAAGTTTCCAAACGGTTTGGCATACCAATCTGCTATGTTGAGTAGTGCCTCTATTGTTGCCTTCGACATGAAAGGTAGATCCTACTCAATTATTATCTTGTACACCAGGGTGGCAAAATGATTTGACAGTTATGTGATGACTCCGTGGAAGTTGCATTCATAAAACAGTTTACAATAACAATTTATATAGGTTTCAGCTGGTGTCCATGCCCACTTCAAGCCCGAGAACTCTTAACAGGCACAGATTGCATCCAATATGTATGTGGACATGTAGATTTCTGCTTGCTAACCTTTGGGCAGCTACCAACCTCCTATTACCTATTCCTTTAGCCTGTGAGCCAACATGTCAAATAGGTTGAATGCTTTGCCTTCACTGGCTAGTTGGTCCAACGCAATCAACCAACTCTGCAGGAAGGTCTCCATTCTCTCTTGACCAGACAAGTGACATGAAAAGATGACCAAGTACTGATACAGTTTTCGTAGTATCTTTGTCTTGTAAATCTGGTTGGGTGTCATCTTGAATTTGGCTGACTCCTTCACCCAATTCTTCAAGATATCGCTAGAGTTGGCACTACTGCTGGGTATGCTGAAGGGTGTCTCCATGGTGATCACTGGCTTCGGAAAGCGGTACATTTGTTGATAATCCTGTGCACTGAAGGTATAAATCTCTATCTCGCTAACACTACTCAATTCCATTGTCTCAGGATTAGTGTGTGAGACGATCCAATGTATCATGCCTGGGCATGGGAACGCGAGATGCCTGCATGCAATCTAGTACAAGTCGGACTTGTAGATGTTCACATAGACTTGGTGGTATTCAAGATCTTCCCCAAATGTGCCTGAGAATGCATCATTGACCTATTTACATTTCAGCTTGATTTCTTTGTCTATCAATTTGGTGTCTTCTTATATTGGCAAACTCATAGACACTTGCTCGACTGCTTCTCCTATTGTGCTTCTATCAATTTCCTTTGACCCTGCTCTCTTGGAGGCCATTGATCATGAACTTCTAAGAGATGGATGAACATGTGCTATATCTAGAGACATGGCAACATGCATGGCAAGAAATCTGTTAGTTAAAACCAAAGAAAACTTGAGGACTGACATGTAACATACCCAGGGAACTATTGGAAAGGATTGCACAATTTTTACTGGGAGGCCGAGAGACTGACTATCGGAACTGTGAAAAAGGCATCCCAAAATTTCAAGAGGCTGGTTGACTATAGGAATTGTGCAATGTTCAATCTAGATTGGCCTGCTAGGTGTTGAGATTGCGCAATGTGAAATTTTAGCTGGCAAGTGATGCAGGCCCAAGCATTGCATTGCACAATTTTCTAGGCCAGCAGACATTGCCTCTCAGAATTGCACAAAGAAATACTAGAGGGAATGGATTGGCTAGATTTTCACATTTTCTAGGAGGAAGGCAGAGCCTTCCCTCTTACAATTGCGCAATGTTGTCTGGGCAAGGCAGAGTTTGGGCTGAGGTTGCCCAGACCCGCCAATAAGAAACTGAAAGCATACGAAGATGTGAATGCATGGCAATAGTGAGTGTAAGCAAGAGCGAATGATCATGCACACAAATAGCAAATGCAAGACTCGGAAAATAGAACAACATGCATGTGTGTGAAACGAGTCGTTGAATCAGCGACTGTTCATGCAAAATAGTGTCATGGATGTGACAAGAGTGAGATGCTAATGAAGCTAAAATGGTGCTTGTATAGGCTAACATGCATGCAAACAATAGCAAGTGTTCACAGAAATCAAGTAGACAACACTCACACAATCCAAAACACAAAAAGAAACAAAAATGTTGCAAAATACAAGTAAAGTGGACTTACTCGGAAATAGCTGAGTTGGATGTGCCGAAGACCCTTGGATGTGCTATGGGATGTCAGAGATCCAAGATCGATGTGTAGAATGAGCTCTAAAGTGTTATATAAATAAGTTTGAGGCTCATGTCACGCATGCTACAAACCTAGGAAAAAGTGACACTTTGAGGAAAGTTTCTAAGAAGATATTTGCATGTAACCTCCAGCTGCCAAAAATAGATTCCTAAAATCTAGGGAGGTATTTTGCTTGTTGCTTTTTGCTATTTCAGGAAAAATTATCCCATGCATGTAAGTCAAGTTTTCTATTTCTCAGATGGAACTGTCCAATTTGAAGGCACATGCAATACCCTTCTTGACTGAGAAGGATTTTTGCCAAATTTCTGGAAGGAGTTGGGCTGGCTATATAGAGGGAATGCACAATTTCTGGGAGGAGCAGCTAACTACTACCCAGAATGTGTAATTTCTGGGCTGAGCTATTGTGTTGGGCCAGATTACATAATTTTCTTGAGGAAGATTGTTTGATTGTATTGCGTAATTTATGGGCCCAGCAGGCTTCCCAACAGATTTGCATAATTTTTGGAGGGAAAGCTGGTTCCCCTCCAGAATTGTGCAATTTCCTGAGGGAGCTGCTCAGCCAGCAGTTGGCCCAAGTCTGGGTAGGTAACCTATAAGGGGAGTTAAGCAACTAACATGCACAGACTGGAAAGCTACTAAAAAAACCATTGAAGCTTATGTAGTAGATAGTGCAAGACATGCTGCTAGGGATGGTTGGTAGGGAGGCTCCAAAATGAAGCTAAGGAGATATTTTGGAGGGTGTTTGTAGCAGCTACAATAGGTCTATTATGGTAGAGGATTCCTTAATTCTTTGTCACCCTAAGTATCTACATTCATCCCACTGGGCTTGCTTCTACATCTATATATATTGGGCTATATCTAGTGTTAGGTGAGTCAGAATGAGAGTTAGAGTGAGAATTAGAGAGTTACGTTGTCATTTTGAGATTGTGATTCACTTCTTCTTGAGGTCACATTTCTCGGAAAGGGGGAGACTCTGCTGGAATTTGGAGAAGAGATGCTATGTGTGAAGGTATAAATCTGTCATTTTTCTTATGATCAATAAAAATATATGTTCCCTTTCCTGTAGATCTTTGTTTATAATCAATTATTCATGTCTATTTTATTTGTTTACGCTGACAATATTCTAGGGAAGACTATTTGTGGTCCCTTTTTGGTGGCGCTTCTATGTAGGTTCTAGATCTTTTATGGAGGACAATATGTCTTGGTTAGAGCAAGGAAACTTTACATCAAACTCAAGATATGTCACCAATTTGCGAGGGTTTCAGGTTTTAGCTCAAACCCTAGTTTAGGGATTGCATGCATAATTTGTTGTTGATCAAATAGTTTGGGATTCATCTCTTAGATTTATTTTGGTAATTTTTTTCCAATATGGTAGTATTGATTAGGGCCATAATACTACAGAGAAATAACTCCTTGTGGCTGTGTGAAAATTTCCATATTAGACACATAAAACAAGGCAGTCATATAGATTATTTCACAGTATGGAGAAATAAAGGTTTTGTTGCACATGACAATAATACAAACAAACCTAGGAATTTAGTTTTTGGCTAAAAATGAAATTATTAAGTGGAAAAATTAGTTTCTTGTAATTCTGCCATTTGAAATTCAAAGAGACATACATACAAACTAATCCAGGAATTTAGCTTTTGGCTAAAAATTAAATTATTAAGTGGAAAATTTATTTTCTTGTAATTCTACCATTTGAAAGGCACACACACACACACACACATATATTTTGTCACTTCATTTTGTGTTTCTACTCTGAAACAATTTTTTCAAATTGGGGTTTTGCATTTGTGGCATTTAAGTATATTGAAGAGGCCAGAAGGGCTCTTGAGGATTCAAACATAAATATTGATTTAAGGAAAAAAACTGTGCATTTTTTAATGGCCCTTGAGTTTATGTTTTTTTGATTGGTTTAAAGGATAGAATTGACTTCTTTGGAAAATTATAGTTTGGAATCTATACATTTTTTTTGACAGGTAGAGAATCTCAATTACAATGAAACTTGCAGTTGAAGGCTAGAAGGAGAAGGTTTCTTCACAACCTATATCGTCCTCTCAAGTCTAGTTGGGACCATATATACAACTATTTTATGCAGCAATGAACCAAAACTTTCCATCATATTCATGGTCACAACTACCTCTTCCTATTCCCCAAGCATATGCTATAGGGTTACTTTCATATTCTCTAAAATATTCTTACATTACACAACCTTTATATGGACCTACATTTGTAGGGAAACTTGCATATAAGGTCTATCTACTACTCATGGAGTTGTAGCACCAATGCAGTACAACACCCACTATAACCAATATACAACCTTTTAACCTCCACATTCTAGCCAACCTGGATTACCTACGATAGGTACCACAGTTGCACCTATCTCTCCATACAATGGTACCTCATGAAGTGATTCTTTATGACATGATGATCAAATATTGTCCTCCTTATTGAGGATTAAGGAAGTTAACCATGGTCTCAGTACTTGAATCTCTCAATTTACTAGAGAAATAATTGAAGTTCTTTTTTAATTTTTGGTGTTTCAGAAGAGTCACTTTTTGGAGTTACATACATTTGGAAATTTGATGCTAGTCCCATGCACAAGATATCATTCTACTCCATATGTTAAATTTTTATACTAAATTTACCTTCCCTACAATATTTTGAATCTTTAGAATTAAGTTATAATACCCATTTTCTTCCATTATATATCATTGGAGTTATATGTTGATTTTTGGGGGATTCAGAAGAGTTACATTCCATAGGTATGTATATTCATGGAGCCCATGTGAGAACCATGCACTACATTTTATGTTGGTTCCATCATTTCTAGTCTCTTTGTTAAATTGCATACTCTACATGATTTTGACATTTAATCATCATAGCATCTATAATACCTATTTTCACCAATTTTTTCTATAGTTGTATACAATTTTTAAGTTCTTTAGTGATTTCTTTCATCTGCAAATTTGTATTAGAGGAGCCATAGAACATGGGGACTTTGGGTTTGTACTTTGGTTATTCTCAAGTTTAAACAGCTATCTTTGATGCTATTTTTAGTTGGTTGAGTGGATTCACCATCTGAAATTTGCTTCATTATTCTAAAATAGTTATGTTTTGCATCTATTGGATGCTTGTTTGTGCCAATTGAGCCAATGAAACCAACAAGACTTTACAAAGTTTTATAATTTAATTAAATTTTTAGAATTTAGAATTTATAAAATTTCAAGCTCTAATTATTTAAAGGGTGCTAGCTCAATGGAAGAGAACATGCTTTATAAGTAGGTGTCTGGTGGTTTGATTCCATCATTCCCTAATATTCATATAGAATGGTGACAATCACTATCGGTCCCTATGTATGTATCAATAGTGAGGGTCATTAAAGGGCCATAATCAAATATTGTTTTTTATATTTGAAATGGTGATGGTTAACGAATGATACCATATATGTGCATCAATAATGAGAGCCATGAAAGTTCCATCACCATAAATCATTGTTATTCATATGAAATGGTGATGGTCATTATCCATCATTATAATAATTATTCACGATGGACCTTAAATGTCACCACAACACCTATAATTATTGCAACGCGACCTTTGGTTACATTCAGTTTTTGGTGATGGAAGCTAGTTTGACAGTCACCAATGAGCTTATGGTGACATTCTTTGACACTCACCAAATATGAAAAGGGGATGGTCAATGAACATCACCATATATATGAATCGACAGTGAGGTCCATGAAAGGTCCATCACCATAAATCAATGTTGTTCATATGAAATGGTGGCAGGCACTATCTGTAATTATAATTGTTATTTGTGAAAAACCTTGAATGTCACCACAACACCTATACTTTTGATGACGCTACCTTTGGCGATGTTTAGTTTTTGGTGACGGAAGCCATTTTCACCATCATCAATGAGCTTATGGTGACATTTTTTTACCCTCACTAATGACCTTTTTTTGTTGTAGTGCCAATAGCACCAATACAAATCATACTCTTCCTCTCTCAGCCACACACACAACAATCCAACACATCATACTCTAACCTTACACTCAACATTAGCGCTTTCTCTAAAGAAAACAAAAATATCTTAAATACACTTATACAATATCAATAATAGGTAGCAAAATCACTCTACTTGACCATAAAAAGGCACTAAAAACACATATCCACAACATATACTCTCACAATTACATTCTCTTAGAATTTTGAATACATAATGTGGACAAAAATACATATCATAAATGTGAGCACTCAATCTCAACCATATAGCACCTTTTTCACTAATCTCTAACACTGCATAAAACATTCCTAGATATATAAAATAGAATAGCCAAATCATTGTCAAAGCCATAGTCCACTACTAGTATATAAGAGTTCCAAATTGCTATTAATTTCATACTTAGCACACAATAATATGATCCATACTCTATTCATTCCACGTTGTAGATCACAACACTCAACAATGCATTTTTCCTTCAGACCAATCGCACCATGATATTTGCTCCCAGTCGCATAGTTGGCAATAACATTGTCTTTGCCAAATTGCACTAGATCTCAACATCAATCCAAGATACTAACTATTAATCATACTTGTTGTACATGCACCTCTATTTTTTCACTCCATCACTTTATTTTTACAATGCATATAATATTTTCTCATTCCACAACATAAGATATCAATCTAATTACCCATATCACAAACAACCAAATTAATTGATCAATTCAAACAATGCATTCCACTATTACTTGGAGACTTGATCAAACTTGACAAAATCAAGTTTTATTAACTTGGACCATATCAAATAGATAACTTGTCATTTATAATGTTCACACATCTCCCAAGAGGACCAAATCAAGAAACTAGCTTTGAATAATTCAATTGAACTGTTCTTAGTCAAATCCATGGGAAAATCGTTGGATTATCTCATGTTTTTTTTATTTTATTCACCCTACAGGCATTGTCATAGGAATATAAGGGGATTCATTAAGTAGTGCCACTAATATAACATGATAATCATGTGGCAATGTCATTGGATGACAATGGCAAGCCTATGGCAATCTCTATAAAGTTGGAAAACTCAAATCAACCTAGATTTGCATACCCACAACACCACTTCCTCAAACACTTGTACAACTCTAAACACATAAGCACTCAAATCTATGCCCATTACAAGCTCAATAATATATTTCCACCAATGCCAACACCATGATGTCAAGATTATGCTTTCCATGTGGCATTCATTTTTATTTCCACGTCCTCCTATTCAAAACATCTATTGATGTGTTATGATATGTCATTGCCATGTCATCATTCACTACTACATGATATTCTTTCATCCTGTCACTCATTGCCACATGTCTCAATAGTATTACCACCTCATGGAGTTGCCACACAGCATTGCCATGTCATCACCTTATTGTCATGCCGAACTCCATTACCACGTTAGACTAACCACAAATAACCATGACTTAAATCTTAAATTGTTTGGAGGTTATAAGGATTAGATAATTATATTTTTTTCATCCATCTTAATGCTTTCAAAGTATAAAAAGTGGAAGAATCAACTCAAAGAACCATTTTTACCAGTGGGACCCAGTTTGGCAATTAGGGTCTAAAACCTTATGGGAGCATATTGAGGCATCAAATTCCAATTTTTGTGGGGTTAAAACATTGTCTCTTTATTTTAGCACCATTTTTTCATATTCAACACACAAATTCACTTCCAATGATGCAAGAATTACATCAATCAGAGTATGTATGTAAAATGTATGCCACTCAGAAGTTGACCTTCTTTTGTTCACCACCATAGTTCAAGAGGATGCCACACCAGCCCCCATTGTTCAAGAAAAATGGGCTATCCACATGATTATGATGAAGAATACTATAGAAGAATCCATTTTGTAACTCTAGTTAATATTTAAGGTGGTCAAACCTAACCACTAGTATGTTATCGGGTTGTGTTATAATCGAGCCACTAGGAGGAAAATGGGTTCCATTCTTTCAATTTCATTTGTCCCTTAGATGAGAAAAAATAGTTGAGAGGGATAGGAGATAGAGCATACAAAGATGATTTATTCGTTATAGTATCCCACAAGCCACATAACATACTTCTTTTTACTTGCAACCATTTTCTGTTCAGAGAAAACGTGTAGAGCAAACTCACCTTCTAGTTGGTTTTCTCCCAAAAGGGTTTCCTAGGTCATATCTTATGTCAAATCATTTTTTTTTCAATTTTTTTCATTGTTCTTTATTTTTTGCATAACTTTAATTTACATGCATATGCAATTAACAATAATCTACAAATCCATAAATCTAAAGGGAAATAAAATCCTAATAGTGTAGATTTTGTAATTTTTTAAATATAGTAATATCATATTTGTTGTGAAAAATTGTATAGTGGAATATCCAAAAAATTTACGAATCATATTAATATTAGAGCAGGATTCTTGTAAAAATATCGTGATAGAATTATAGCTGCTCAAGAAATTTAATTTGAATCAAGAGACACAATTCTACTCTACTTCTCTGCAAAAATTAATTCACAATTTAGAACACCATTCACAAGCATACATAAATCACATACATAAGTACGTATATTTATCTAGGGGAAACCAAATGGTAAAAAATCTTTAAGCCTACTTGCATTAATCGGGTGAAGAGATGATCTATTACAATTTCTAGCTCGCTTTGAGTTCAACCTATAAAAGAATAACTATTATAATTGCTCAATGAGAAGTTCTGATCCAAACTTAGTCAATTTCTACCTCCACCTCAGCTCCTATTACCTTGCACAAATCCTAAGGAAATTAGCCCTTATTGTTCAGGATTTTCCTCCAAATTGATTGCGAAATTCCCAAGGATTGATCATTGATTGCATGCAACATGTGTACACTCAAAACTAGTCCACAACTAATGTTACACTACCTTGGAATCTCCACCATGGCTGAAAATTTTGAATTCTTGGCATACATGAGCTATTTTTGGTTGATTGATCAATTAACTAGATAATCTCTGAGTTAGACTATTGTCCCACTTCACAAAGTGACCTCCAACTAGTTCTATTAACTGTTAGAACTAGTTTAACTGAGTACAACTGGAAATAAATGAATTGGATTGATATAAATTAGTAATCACACATGCATAACTGAACTCCAAGCCCTCTAAATTAAATTTACTAAGCTAACTGAGTGACAAGATCCATCTCACCTTAGTTAACAACCTCCAAATTGTCTCCTAATATGGAAATTTCAAATTTTCTCAATTTAACCAAGACTAAGTCAAATTGAGTCTTTCTTGCTACATTTTTTCAACACTTCCTCTTAGCAAGAAAGGGATGATCTACCACCCCTACCCTACACCTGTGGAATTCAAACTTTTGACAAATCGTTTGTTAAGATGTCAGCATCTTGTTCTTCGATCGAGATGTTTTGTTGCAACATTATCCTCTTTTGCACACAGTTCCGTAAATGATGATACCATATACCTATATGCTTGGATAAATCGTGAAATACCAGATTCTTATATAGATTAATGCAACTTTGATTATCACAATATATCACATTTAGATCGATATACTAACCAAACAGTCACACAAGCATATTTCTCATCCAGATCACTCATAGTTTCTTGACTTGCAGCCATGTATTCAGTATCTATTGATTTGAGCATCTGCATACCTCTGCTTCCTTTTGTACCAGGAAATTGTTGTGGACCCAACACTAAAAATTCCACCTGATGTACTCTTTCATTTAGATGGACTCCCTGTCTAATTTGCATCTATGAAGCCATGTAGTTCCACTCCCTATGTCCATCTGTACCATAACCCATACTGGGTAGTTCCTATGAGGTAATGTAAAACATGCTTTATTGCCTTCGAATACAATTTGCTCAGCCTAACCATAGCTTGGCTCATTTGGTTGACTACATAGCACATATATAGTCACATGTTCACAAGATACAATAGTGAACCCACTAGCTACCAGTAAATGGTAGCATCAACTTCTTCACCTGAAGTGGTATTCTCATTCCTCCATCTAGTCACTAGTGTGTCTCCATGAGCTTACAACTCTCCATGAAAAATATGTGAAGTATCTCGATGGCATATAAACAATTCCCCATCACCTTGCCATACATCCAGCCCAAGGAAGTAGTACATGAGACCCATGTCTTTCGTCTCAAATTCCCTTGCAAGTTACCCGTTGTAAGAGCGTTATGAATATAATTCATAACAAGTAAATAAATAAAATAAATGTAAATATTAAATAATCAAATATGGATTAGGTTAAATAGTCATTAAATTAAGAGAAAAGGCATGTCTGAAAGACAT
>APFE031313089.1:0-27333 GCA_000404065.3 Pinus taeda | reverse complement strand
TTGTCTCATGTTCTGTAATAGATGAAAATTGTCTGTGCAATGCTTTCCTCCATCCTGACATATCACACACCAGAGTGCAGGCACCGCGCCCGGCCCTTCTTGTGCCTTTGGTTGCAATGGCGTTGGTCCCCCCGCTACCACATAGTTTGCGAAAACCAAATAGTGATCTTTACCATGACCCTGGCTCTGACACTTTATACACGATACTTTCTCCTTGGCTCCTAGGCAAGGTGCCTATTCTTGTTTTAACTGTTGCATCTCTAAACACAGGGTTTGTATCTGCACATGGATTTGTTGAACTCCTAACCCCAGATCCTGTATTGGGGTTCCATGCAATCTCATCGCAGTTTCTAATGCTTCGGCTTAGATTGAGATCTTTTGCTATGATAACGCTATCCTCAGATGTGGTGTCAATGACGTCACAAACCATGCGTAGTGCTGCACATCCATAAATGTCATGTTAGCCTCGTGAATTGTGCTTTTTAACCTCTGATCCAGATCCCACGGGGTTTCACCCGGAAGCATTGCTATCTCTTTGAACCTAATGACCAACTATGTTTCTGACTTCGACCGGCTAAACTCTTTCTTTAGTTCGGTTTGGATATCGGCTGTCCCCACATTTGGGTTAGCACTTGAGTACTTTATATACCATGTCAGTGCTCGGTCCTGCAGTGCGCTAACTAAGGCAGCCTTTCTGATATTCTCATCCACAATTCTATGTACATTCCATATTGATGTTAAACAAACCAAAATTGTTTTGGATCTTCGCTTCCTACTCCTTTGAATACCAGTTGCTGGATTGCGCTCGTCATTGTCAACCTTGTCAATGTGCTCTGAACTACTACTGCTCCTGGTCCTTTCAACCCTTCAATTCTTTCTCTATAGAGTCCCTGCATTCCACATCAAACATCCCTTAAGCAGATCCCGATCCCAGCAATGGAACCATTTGTTGGCTTATATGGACCTAACCCAGGTTTGGAAGAATTAATTAGCCAAACAAATCCCGCAGCTACCAACCCTTTCGACAACTGCCCACAGAGCACGGACTGAGGTCTCACCCGAGGTAGTAGGGGAGGGTGTTAGAACTAGGTTTCCGCACCCTTGCGATGTCTTGATGTGGTCTGGAGGTTTTTCACACCGTTTTGTGGCTTCGCACCACTTTGCTTCGCACATATCCAATCCCATAATACTCCTTGATACTTATTAATGCGTAATTTATAGATTCACCCTACTTTTATGGTCTTTAAGCAAACATTTAACATAATTAACGAGTTCGCGCTCTTAGATAGGTACAGATTTACATAAATTCATAACATGAGCATACGCGCATAGATCAAACAATTATATTAAACATACATTAACTAGATCCGCAATATTTCAGACTTAACTCGGAATTTTAGAAGCAACTTATCTTTATTCACTTTCTTCACTAATACATCCATATTTGTCCTGCGCACTCAGCTGCAGGGGTCTACGCACACAGCTGTGGACTCTTCTAGGCCTCTGCGCACACAACTACAGAGCCTCTATCTACTACCCAAAACCCCCGACTCAAACTTACAAACGCTTCAAAACTTCTTCTCAACAACCCATTACATAACAGATCCAAGATTACATGCCAAAAGCTACCTTCTACCCATAGAGCCTCGCTCTATTTATATCTTCCTATGGTCCGTGGACCAACTTACTTACTATTATTTTATATTATTTCTTGGGCAGACAACCCTTTGACTCGACCGTTTACATTTTGCACTCTGCATATTTTGGAGTTTTACAATATTTTTATCCTACTTAGAGGCTCTCAACCCCAAAATTGTTACGCGAGACCTCCGCTACCCAACAAGAGACACAATTCTACTCTATTGCTCTACAAAAACAATTCAAAATTTAGAACAACATTCATAAACATGCATCAATCACATACAAGTAAACTGATTTATATAGGGGAAGCCAACTAGTAAAAAACCCTTAATCCTACTTGCATTAAGCAGATGAATACAGAATCTATTACAATTACTAGCTCACTATGAACTCAACATACAAAAGAATAATTCTTCTCTCTGCTCAATGAGAAGTTCTAATCCATACTTATTCAATTTCTTCCCCCATATGAGCTCCCATATCCTTGTGCAAATCCTAAGGAAATTAGCCCCTATTCTTTAGTAATTTCCTCCAAACTGATTATACAATTCCCAAGGATTCATCATTGATTGCGTGCAACACTTGTACACTCAAAACTAGTTTACAACTGATGTTACATTGCCTCAAAATCTCTACCACAACTAAGAAATTCAAATTCCTTGCATGCATGAGCTAGTTTTTGTTGATTGGTCAGTTAACTGGATGATCTCTAAGTTAGACTACTATCCCACTGCAAAACTGACCTCCAACTAGTTCTATTAATTGTTAGAACTAGTTTAACTGAGTACAAATGAAAGTAATTGAATTGGATTGCTATAAATTAGAAATCACGCATGCATAATTAAACTCCAATCCCTCTAACTCGAATGTATTGAGCTAGCTGAGTGACAAGAGGCATGTCACCTCAGTTAACTGCCTCCAAGTTATCTGTTCATGTGAAAATTTTGAATTTTCTCAATTTGACCAAGGCTAAGTCAAATGGAGCCTTTCTTGCTACATTTTTTTCACATTTATTTGGTTATATTGTGGATATTTGCAGGGGATCTATATTGGATAGGAAAAAATTCATAAAAAGCTAATCATCGCCGATGAATCTATGAATGACCTTTGTGATCCTGCAAAGGAAAGGTTTTCATGGCTAGAAGCACAAGTTGCAGATATAATTCATAATATGAATCTCCTCATCGCGGCCCTATGTAATAAGCTTAGGACGTTTGGAGAAGATGGGGTTTCTAATACATAAGACAAATTAGAGGGTAGATCAAGAGATAGAGAAGAAACAAAGAAGTAGACAAAGAAAGGTCCCGAGAAAGATCAACCCAGTTCAAATGTTGTGAATCATTCACAAGTCCTGTTCAAAATGGAAGCAAAGTTCAATATCAAGCCATATCAAGGTGAGATCGGTGCTCTCAAGCTAAATCACTAGTTACAAAAATTATAAGTTTATTTAAGTGTCCATCATGTTCAAGAAGAACATAAGATTTCATTTGTGCAATTGAAATAAGAGGGCCATGCTCTCACTTAGTGGGAAAGCCACATAGAGACCCTGAGGGAGATCCTCCAGTGACTAAGTGGGAGGACTTTAAAACCATCATAAAGTCATAATTTTACCCCATTGTTTATGTAGAGGACTAGTAGATCTAGTGGCACTACTTAGGAAAAATCAAGGGCAAAACATATAGGAGTACACCAAAGAGTTCAGAAAGATGGTCATAATGTTAGGTATCTTGCTAAAGAACCTATATGTACTCCTTAAGTATTTGAGGAGTCTACACAACCATATTTGAAAGAAATTGATGTTGTTCAAGGCTAGATCGGTGAATGAGGCCTGTGTGCAAGCACAACGCATGGCTTGTGTACAGACAAAACACCTGGAGAACATAAGCCTAAAGAAAGGGAAATCAAGTGGATCCAAGTAGAAGGAGCAACAAGATGATTCTAAGGAGGGGAAGAAGAAGTGGAATGGGGAAAGATAAGAAGATAATAGCAATAGAACACTAGTGCAAATATCTGAGCAACCATTACAACATTGACGACCATACAGAGGAGAAGTGTTAGAAGTTGCATTCAGAGCTCAACCTGAAGAACAAAAAGAAAGACAATAAGAAGAAGAATCTCATGGTTATTGATTCGAGAAACCAAGTTGAAATCACCTTGAACAGATATGAGAATATTTTCTATACGTCAGTGCAAAAGGCGGTGAATCTAAGTAGCCTTTAGCATTAGGAAGAGAAATAAATGTCCAAACTCTTTTACATAAAGATAGAGGTTAAGAGGAAAAATATTGACACTCTATTTGACTCAGTATCACAAATGAATCTCATTACAGCAAAGATTGTCAACAAATTGGGATTGGAAGTTCATGATCATCCAAGTCAATGTCCACTGTGACGGATAAATAAGGATGCAGTGTTAAAGGTACAAAATAATGCAAAATTAGATTTGTTGTTAGTCCTAATTTTATTAATGAAATTGGATTAGATGTGGTTCCCCTTAATGCATGCAGAGTGCTTTTTGGAAGTCCCTACTTGTATATGCGAGATACAATATTCATGCAGAGAGCCAATCAGTTTCAAATCATCAAGGCTAGAAATGATTTTACCATCAACGTACATAAAGGAAAGTAAAAAATTTCATTGGTATGTTCCAACCAAGCCAAGAAATTGATCAGTTCCAACAATAAGTATTTTTATTGTTTTTAAGAGAAAATCAGTTTGAAAGAGGCAAGGCATACCTGGAAGGGTGTACTAAGAAATAGACACAACAACTAGAAGAGTTTCTACAAGCATATAGGGATTTGTTATGAGAGCCTAAAGGGTTACCACCCAAGAGGGAAGTGGAGCACAAGATCCATCTATTGTCGAACTCCCCAATGCCAAATATTGGGTTATACAAGAAGTATATTATAAAAGAAAGTGAGGTAAAGAAACAATTGCAGTAGCTACTAGAACAGGATGTCATTCAACTAAGTACATCACCATGTGGGTCACCCAACATCATTATGCCAAATAAGGATGGAACCTGGCAGATGTGTATTGATTACAAGGCATTGAACAAATTAACACTCAAGAATAGGTATCCCCTTCCTAAGATAGACAATCTATTGGATTAGTTACAGCAAGAAAAGTACTTCATCAAGCTAGAATTAAATTCTAAATATCAACGAGTTCGAGTCAAAGAAGAAGATACCTGGAAAACCACCTTCAACACTAGGCAAGGTTTGTATAAGTGGTTACTCATGTCATTCAACCTATGTAAGGCACTAGCTACATTTATGAGGTTAATGAATTATATACTATGCCCCTTTATAGATTCATTTGTTGTTGTCTACTTGGATGACATACTAGTATACAATGCTACTTGGGATGATTATATCTCACATTTGACACAGGTGTCAGATACATTAAAGAAGCACCAACTGCTAGCAAATCTCAAGAAGTGTGAGTTTTCACAATGGTCTTTGGTGTATCTGGGGTATGTGATAGGTGGAGGAGAGTTGAAGATAGATCTTGCCAATATGGAGGCCATTATGAAATGGCCAGTACCTACTAATGTTTCTGAGGTTAGGAGTTTTGTTGGGGCAGAAAAGTACCTAAGGAAGTTCATAGCCTCATTTTCAGTGGTAGCATCTCTACTCCACACCATAATAACAAGTGGCAAGAGTTTCCAGTGAGGAAAGGGTCAATAGAGGACCTTTGAGGAGCTAAAGAAGAAGATTAGTTAAGCACCAATTTGGCAGTACAAAACTTGTAGCAACCCTTCAAAGTTGAAACATATGCAAGTGGGTATGATATGGGAGCAGTCTTGATGTAAGGAGGAAGGCTTGTATGCTACGATTTTGAAGTATTTCATGGGGAAATTCTTAACTACCCTACCTGTAACAAGGAGCTTTATGCCCTAGTGCAAGTTGTGAAGAAGTGGAAGAATTATCAAATGGGAAAGGAGATAGTGATCCATAAATATCACTAGCCACTATAGTGCCTGTAGGCCCAAAGTAAGCTACAACAGACTAGGTACTACAAGTATATGGGGTTTCTATAATAATTTCATTTAGTGATTAAGTGCAAGAAGGGAAGCACAAACAAGTTGCCTGACATTCTTTCAAGGCCACCCACATCAAATATCACAACTTTTGGAACTATGATGCGCATGG
The DNA here is from genome assembly GCA_000404065.3 of Pinus taeda. Classification (NCBI taxonomy): domain Eukaryota; kingdom Viridiplantae; phylum Streptophyta; class Pinopsida; order Pinales; family Pinaceae; genus Pinus; species Pinus taeda. The sequence continues at coordinate 21,539 of APFE031313089.1, read as the reverse complement.
AGCCATTCACCCATTATTCATACAAAAAGGCTTATTCAAATGCTCAGGTAGAGTTGATAGAGGATATAATTTTTCAGAAAATGTATAAAACTACGAGACAATGTCAACATGATCTTTAGCAAAATGGGTTAAAAGGACAACTTCTAGGCAAACCAAATGGTACACTTGAGAGAAGATGGAGGAAAAATTTACTCACCTCATTTAGTAAAAGCTTTTGGGGACCAAAAACCTCCCAAAATGGCAAGGTGTGATCCACATTGGATTATTATATTGTTTTTCATACATATCAATGCTTTGAAAGTGGAAAATGTGGAGGAATCAACTCACAAGACCATTTTACTAGCGGGACCCAATATAGAAAATTGGGGTTTGAAACCTTCTAGGAGCATTTTGAGGCATAAACAACATTTTTTGGGGGTAATTATTTGTTGCGTTAGGTTCACACCATTTTGTATACTATACATGTTGGCATTATGATGCATGTGTTGTACTTGATGGCAACCCACTCATAGAAGAACATCTCTCTTAGATATAACTAGATGAATCTTCAGAAGAGATATCAAATGTGACTGAATGCATGGGATGCAGGACAGCTCAAAGGAATCAGATGATAGTTCTAAGTATGACAAGTTAGCTTTGCCATCAAGTCCAAAGGGGGAGATTGTTGGCATTATGAGACAAAGTGTTGTCCTTGATGGCAAATCACACAGATGACAGATCATAGTGCAGCAGGTCAGTAGCAAGGATTTGATGATCATACTACAAGAATGAAGAGAAAATATATATGCGCATGTTCACTTTGACGAAGCCACGTATACACGCAGGTTGGACGTTCCCAAGGCGCGTATACGTATACATGCACTTTCATGCAAGGAAAAGCGCGTATATATTGGAGAACTTACTTTTGGTCCATGGCAGTTAGTCCTTGGTATTTGAACCTATGATTTTGGACCGTAGTATCTCGTCAGATGTGTTGATCCCTAGTATTGGGTCCATGGTATTGGTTTGTGATGGTTTTGGACCATGCTATTGAGCAAGGCCTAAGACTATAAAAGGAGAAGAAGATCATTAGGCAAAGGTATAAAAAATACTTGAATATCTAATATAGCATGAGATCCAGTATGCAGGATATGGGTTATGATGCATTGCTTGATCTAAGCTAAGGAGGGATCTCACCGGTTGATGGAGAACAAGATCTAAGGATAGATCGGGATCAAATGGTTTGAAATGAACTATCTCTATATGGTTGATTATGCTTGTTCTAGATCTGTATACTAACTCATGTAATGTTCTCAATTGGGTATAACTTAAGTTTGAAATCGCTGCAAGTCATGATTGAATATTTAAAGATCTATACGCGGGTTGGCTTTGGTAAAAGAGCATATGTACACAGGTTTGGTTTGTCAAAGTAGCGTATACCATTTGAGCTATGATGTTTGAAGTTACAGGCGGTTCTGGTTGTTGATGAGTTCTGATGACCGTTTACTGGTACCAGTATTCTGCATATTCAAATTGATAGAGTACGTTTAGCTCGATAATGAATCAGGATTAGATTGACTTATCTTTATGTGATCAGATGAACTGGATCTGGGTGCTAACATACATATTATCCTTGTATATGTAATGATCTGAGTATGTTTGAAGTCAGGAAGTGCAGCAAAGTTATAAATAAGTAATTAATGTCATATACGCTGGTTCGCCTTGGTGAAGTTACGTATACACGCTGTTTCGGCACTTCCAAGTAGCGTATGCACTTTAATGCATGATTTTTGATGATACAGTTGGTTCTGAATAATGTTGCAGAGTTCAGGGTTCTGCTATGTGTTCTGGTGACTGCTTTTTGTTGACAGGGTTTCAGTGATTCAGTATTGGGTGATTTAGAAATTGATAATGCAAGTATTGATTGATTGTATGCTTCAATGATATTGATGGGTCCAGTATGAAAATTGGATGAAACGTGGCCTTCATATTTAGAGTTATGCTTCAGTGTATCCAGTCCGAAAATTTATGAAACGTGGTACCTGGAGGAAGAAGAGAAGGTTGTAGCCTTCAGTAGGTCAGCACCTACGTACTAGTACATTGGCTAGTACAAGAGCAAAGGGGGTTGTAGCTCCCTTCCATGAGAATCTAGAGAACGAGAGAATGTTCTAGCCTTCTGCAGGTAGAAGCCTGTGTACTGGTATAAGTTTGCATCAGTACAGAACTATTGTAAAAGGAATTTCTTATTAAAGAAGATTGAGACGACTTGCAGCAGGTGGTTTTCACCCACATTGGGTTTCCACCTTATATCATGGTGTTCATGTGTGCTTCTTGTGTGTGATGATCTGTTTTGTTTTACTACTTTTGTATATTTTTCATATGGTCAATGAAGTTCTGATGCATTATCTAAATATTAACTGAATCATAAGTATTTTGGATATACGCTAGTTGCATTAGACACAGTCGCGTATACACGCAGGTTCACTTAACTGAAGTAGCGTATATGTATCTAAGTATGGAAATATAAAAAAATTTACTGAATCAATAATACTGATTCACCCCCCCTCTCAGTATTATTTCCAACAATACACACAAAAACCTTTCTAACAATGCAAAAGTCGCATCAATCAAAGTTTGTATGCAGAAGTTATGCCACTCAAAAGTTGACCTTTCTGCTTTCACCACCATAATTTGAAAGGGTGTCACATCGACCCTCATTATTCATGGAAAGGGGGATTTCCACATGATAATGATGAAGAAGACACTAGAAGAGTCCATTTTGTGACTATGGTTAAGAGTTGAGGTACTCAAAGCTAACCACTAGTGGGCTATTGAGTTATGTTATAACCATACCACTAGGAGCAAAAGTGGTACCATTCTTTCGAGTGCATTTGTTCCATAGATGACAAAAAATAGTTGGGAGGGATAGGAGATAAACCATATAGAAAGGATTTGTGAAATATAGTATCCCACAAGCCATACTTCTTTGTACTCGCAACCATTTTCTATTCAAAGAAAGAGAGCACAAAAGCCTCAACTTCTAGTTGGGTCTTCTACCAAAAGGGTTTCATAGGTCATATCTTGTGTCGAATCATGGTTTATGACTTTTTTATTTCATTTTTCTCTATTTTCTTCATAATTTTAATTTGCATGCATACACAATTAACAATAATCTACAAATCCAAAAATATAAAGAGAAATAAACCCTAATAGTAGATTTCAAGTTTTTTTTACATATAATATTCTCATATCTCTTATGGAGAATTGTACAATGAAATATCCATGGCAGTTTATGGATCAAGAAGGGGAAATTAAACATAGTGCATCTTTATACACAATCCATCATACATCTTTTGGCCATCGTTAGATCAATCAAAAGGTGTATGATGTCTAATTGTGTTAAATAATGCATGTGTTCATGTGCTTGAAGTCTTGATTGATTTCCAATGTTTGGATCTACCCTCAACATGTGCAATATTTAATAAATATGGCGATCTTCAAATAAAATTGGTGTTTTTGGTATTCATTATAGCTACCAACTTTGAATGATCATAAATTCTAATCCATGAGGACGTTTTCCAAGTGAGGTATACTGTTGGAAAGGTATTAGAGAGGATTATACAATCATACCATGCATAGATTCATTTGAGCATCATTAATTTGACAAAAATAAATAAAATTTAGATCATTTTGGCTTCACGGGATGAGAGCATGCAAGAGATCGAACTATCATACTACTTCCTTGGATTCATGAATGACACTGTTACTTTTTTAGACATCCCCTTTGACATCAATGACATTGGCTACCATTAATAAAAGTACTATGTCCAGCAAATATTTAATGTAAATATAAATAGGATATTTCAAGAAAAATGTGTTTTTTATTCACCATTTTCTCAGTATCTTAAAGATGACAAATTCTTATAACCCACAATAATTATGAATATTCCAACATCTTGTTTCACTATGGTGAGAGAATGATTTTATTTTAGTGATGTTGATTTCTTCTTAAGGTTGACTAAAACAAAAAGGTACTTTTCATCTTCTAAATTGGGGTTAATGATATATTTATATTATCACTATTTTCTCTTATCCTTATTTCTTTATGGCACCAATTTTTTTCCTTAAATTTAGACATAATATCATTTTAATGATATTCTAAAAGTGACCTCCTCTATTTCTCAATGATTTAACCAAGACCTAGCATCATTTTGCCAACCCTCTTAAGCAATGCATGCTTTTGGTTGGAGTTTGAAGCAATCTTAGAAAGCCTCTTGCTTTTCATGTGAATTGTTTATGCTTGCACATTAAGTACCTAGCCATAGCCATACTCATGATGGGGATAGCTTAGCCTTTATGAGGGAGATAAGGTATGGCATATTTCTTTTAGTTTTAAGATTGTAAAGTATAAAACACTCTCATATCTGATTAATCCTCCTCCATTATTCTCTAGAGATGTTGCAACCCCAAGCTTCATATCCATATAAGATAGCCACATTAATAAGAGCCTTAAGGAGGGGTACTTTTTCCCATAGCTAGAAGCTTATTGATTTACAATTGTTTTCAAGGTCAAGATAAGTTTTCGACCCTCCCTTAATCCTTTTGTTATAATTCCAATTAAGTTTATGAGCATATATAAGACCATGTAACTAATGTCTAAGAACAAGTTTAACAACATGGAAGACAGGAGGCATTTTGAAGTCACTTTAAACTCTAGCCAAACCCACATTCAACACAAGCGGGGATGGCATAAAGACACAAAATACCATATAACTCATTGAGGATAAAGGAATAGATCATATTATAGAATAAGGATAATATCAACAAGTTATTAGATTGAAGTTTAAGGTGAGATTATGGTATGATAAAGAAATAGAGAGAAAATGAAAATTAAGATATTATAAGGAGATGATCAAACCGAATCTACAAGATCAAAAGTATGTCGTTCTTTTCACTAGTGTAAAGAAGAAAATCAATATTACTAATAAGAACAATTCTCACAATCTCCATAGTGAAATTGGACTTTGGAAAAATCTCGTGGGATGAAAGAATCTATCATGTTTGTGACACTTGAGGATTGAAGATAATAAATCTCTTAAAAAGTTCATCATATACTTAAATTAGATCTCAAATTTTGAAAATATGTCACACTACAACCTCCGTGACCTTCTAACCCAACACAAGTATGTCTTTGTTTTTACTAGTGTAAAGAAGAAAATTAATATTACTAATAAGAACAAATTCTCACAATCGACATTGGACTTTGGACAAATCTCGTGGGATGAAAGAATCTGTCATATTTGTGACACTTGAGGATTGAAAATAATAAATCTCTTTAAAAGTTCATCATATACCTAGATTAGATCTCAATTTCAAAAAATATGTCACTACTAACCTCCCTAACCTTCTAACCCAGCAAAATCACTAAAGTCTTGAAATGTTTCTCTTAAGAGTTTTCAAATATAAAAATAAATTTTAAACAATTCATGGATCTTTACTTTAAAAATTGATAAACAAATTCATTTCATTATTAATATAAACCATTATTAGATTTTACTATTCGTGGAGTATATTATATTAAAATTGATTTATTTAAAATCATATATATACCATGAGTGAAAATATTATATAATTATAATTATTTATGATTTATTAAAAAATTGGAAGTATGGATTTTAAATAATTTGAAAAAAAAACTTTGTACATTATACAAATATTTTACTCATTTAAAAAACAAAACAAAAATACTAATTAAACCAAATTCTTTATTAATCATTTTTTCGTGTCAAAGAGATGGCGAAGGCATTAATCATTTGATCATATTTGTGACACTTGAGGATTGAAGATAATAAATCTTTTAAAAATTCATCATATACATAAATTAGATCTCAAATTTTAAAAATATGTCACACTACCAACCTCCATGACTTTCTAACCTAACAAAAGTATGTCTTTGTTTTTAAGTGTAAAGAAGAAAATTAATATTACTAATAAGAACAAATTCTCACAATCTCCATAATGAAATTGGACTTTGGACAAATCTTGTGGGATGAAAGAATCTATCATATTTGTGACATTTGAGGATTGAAGATAATAAATCTTTTTAAAAGTTCATCATATACCTAGATTAGATCTCAATTTCAAAAAATATGTCACACTACCAACCTCCCTAACTTTCTAACCCAACAAAATTACTAAAGTCTTGAAATGTTTCTCTTAAAAGTTTTCAAATATAAAAACAAAATTTTAAATAAAATTCATCTTATCTTTTACTTTTAAAGATTTGATAAATCAAATTTCATTTCATTAATTAATAATAATCATTATTATGATTATTACCATGCGTGGAGTATATTTATATTTTTTATTGACTTAATTAAAAATCATAAATTATAAATTATATTATTTATTGATTTAATTAAAAAATTGGAAGTATGGATTTTAAATAATTTGAAAAAAAGGGTTATACAAATATTTTACTCATATAAAAAACAAAAAAAATACTAATTAAACCAAATTCTTTATTAATCATTTTTTCGTGTCAAAGAGATAGCGAGGGCATCATATTTTGAATATGAAAAAATTACACAACATTGGTTTTGTATATTGAAAAGTTGTTATAAACAATTTTAAGTGTCATTTTACTTGTATATGGTCGAGGATAGATATTTGGCTCGGAGGTCGAAATTGAATTTGAATTAGTATGATTTTGTTGTATAATATGTATTGTTTTTTTTAATCTAGGATAATTGGTAATTGATGAGAATTACTCTGAATAGATTCAAGATCAAATCTAACTCGCTGCCACTATAAACCTAGGCTACATGCAGCGAGGTATATTCAACTTTTATATTTAATTATTAAATTCAGAGTAAGTTGAACTTTTATATTTAATTATTAAGTTCATTTACACATTTAACACTACATGAAAGGCATCAGAATATATTAAAGGGACTAACTTTATATTATGTTCGATTATATTTATTCTTTTTCTTCATGTGCAATGTACATTAAAGAGGACAATTTACTATTTCAAAATTCTTTAAAAAAGCAAAAAGGATTTTAAAATTGAATAATATGTAAAAGGTTATTTGATATGCTATACAATTTTATATTATATTAGATAGTATTGTTTTTTTTATATTAGATGGATAGTTTTTTTTTTGTAAACAGTGATATCTAATGACTAACAAACGAAATAACTATATTTAAATAAAAATAAATAAAAAATATTTAATATATAAAAAATATATTAAAGCTATTTTATTAGTTATTGTAATTTATAATTATTATTGAAAACTAAAGGATTGGGTTGTTTTTAAAATTGAACTTAGATATTCCACAGTTTTCATTTTTGCACATTTCGGTCTACACAAAACTCATCATTTTTTTGTTATCGAAAAAAAAATAATATAAATAAATAATTTTAATATATAAAAAATTATGAAAAAAAATATTATCTAAAAACATCTTTTATGTTAATTTGATAATTTATAATTAATTATGATGTAATTCTTTTATTGGTTTCCATAGAATTACAAATTATAATGTCAATATAAAAAATAAATTAAATTAGTAAAATATATTAAAATATTTTTTAAAAGTAGATATAATAACTTAATTATAATATTTTTACAATTATATTAAGATTCAGAAGAACCACTTTAAATTTTAATACATTAAAAAACTTTTTATCGAGGTTATTGATAAAGACATCACAAAACAAACCCTCTCAAATCATTACCCTGAGTAGATATCTATCACTACTAACCATTTATTATCTTCCCCACTCAAGTAAAATACCTTTGTACCTATAGATAACCACCAATCGTTTTATTTTATCTTACTTTTCAAGCCTTGAGTGATCCATTAATTATTCTCTATGTCATGCCAATATGTTCTGAATCCTAAGTTATTCCAATGTATGGAATTTCAAATAATTCTTGTATAAAAAATTCTGGAATTATTTTACCAAAACAAAATAACGATTAACAAAGACTTCTAACCTACTTCATGACAAATGATTTTTAAAGTAATTATATAATAAAGTAAACACATGTATACTATAGAAATATTTTTTAAAATATTATTTTAATAAAAAGTTAAACTTTTTAAAATAAAACACAGGCTTAATTGGCTGAACAAAGAGTTCAATGACACTTTGCCCAAGGAACCAGAATACTTTTGACAATAGCAGTTGGAAAAATACACTAATAAGCGGACAACACGTGGCGAACAACTTTAGACTACTTTACACTAGTGGGTATGTTTATATGTCTAATCAAAATGACTTAGGTGGGCCCCATGACAAGGGCAAATGAGCTTCCCGGGCAATCAAATCCACATCACAAGGTTGTGGGCGACAACTCTGTTAAGTTCGAGAGACGCGCATGTGCGCGGGACTCGAACTGTAGACCTGACGCGGAATCGAAGCCCGAGATTTCGGAAGTAAGATTCAATGACAGAAAGTCATGAGTCACTCGGCAGCTTTTCCACGGTCGGGCCCACGTGGACCTAATGTCTATCCACGTCGACTGTAAGTATAAAGCCGGTAACTTTAATCATCGTCGCAGTGCATGTGGTCGCCAGCCGTCATATCTACCTTCTGCATGCCAGCTCAGCTCTGCTCTGCCCTGCCCTGCCCTGCCCTGCCCTGCCACCCACGTTAATTTCACTTTATTTTTTATTCTTCGATTTACTACCCAACGGGTTGCCAGGCGGCTTATGTTGCGCTGCCGGGTTTTAAACCAACACGAAAATGACTGGTGCTCCAACTTGAGTCAGACTTTACGTAACCCTAGTTAACGCCCCTTAGTTAAGGCCATGCATGAATCCACATTAACTTCGGTGTAAGTGTAAAATAAAATATTGGAGCAGTTGGAAATTTAAAAGTTGCAGAACTAAACATAGTCAATCCCACTTCATACTTCGACGCGTGTAGTAATTTTTTTTCTCTAATTTTTTTACTCCTCGACGCCTGTGCTCTTTATTCTATGGTAGGAAGATATTGAGCTTCCCAAAATTGGTTTGCTTTATTGACCGAAAAGATTTCAAAGATATTTGAGCAATTAACTAGGCTTTAGAGATATTTGGGGGTTTTGCTCTATCTATTTAACATGCAAAGTGTGATCTGTTCATTCAGCTTGTCCTAACGATGAACCACGCTGGTTGGTTCGAAACGCGTAGACAAATGAAATATCATGTGATGTTCATCTGGTTGGTTCGAAACGTGTAGACAAATGAAATATCATGTGATTTACGCCAAAAAAATCTCTCATAAACTTTAAATTGATCTCTCATAAACTTTAAATTGATATTTTAGTTAAAAATCTATCGGGTAAAAAGTTTCAATAATTAATTGTTGTTTTGGAATAAAGGCACTCTTTATTATCAATTTCAAAGATGTAAACTAAGGCACTCTTTATTATCAATTTCAAAGATGTAAACATTTTAGGGTTGAAAGATCCATTTACACATAGTGGATTCATTAGAATTGGATGTTAAAGATATTTTTGTAATTATTGTTAAATATTTAGAAATAAATTTTTATTTTTCAAAAATAAAATTAACATTACACTTTTAAATAATTTGAAAAGTTTATCCAAAGTAACTATTTTTTTAGAATATTCTTTTTTCCAAATAAATTATAATTATTCTCAACTTTAACTCCTCGCATAAAAATTTAAAATATTCTGTTTCTCAAATAAATTTATAATTATTCTCAACTTTAACTACTCCCATAAAAACTACTATCACTGATACATCATCAATTACGGAGTATCACTTGAGAGTTTATTAATTTAAAATAACAAATAGATTTCCTTGATAGCATTAATGCACTAAACCTTTTACGGACTATCACTTGAGAGTTTTTTAATTTAAAATAACAAATGGATTTGGTTGATAACATTAATGCACTAAACCTTATGATTCCAAACATATGTCACGATAACGTTTTATATGTCTTTCAATGGCAAGCCATCTTATAAATTGGCAACACTGAAAATTTGAAATAAAATTAATATTGGAAAAGGTAATATAATTCTCATGGTTATATATATTATATAATATTATATATATATATATATTATATATATTATTTGTTTATAACATTTAAAGAAAAGTTCATAAAATTTTCTAAATCTTAAGTAACTCATTAGAAAGGTGATGAAGTCACCAATATAATCCAAATTTTGAAGTAGTGAATTTACCAATGCACCTTTTTATTAATGAGGGTCATCCATAATGGTTTAGAGGATTTTTTATAGGTTTTTGACAGTAACTAGTATAAATTTATCTTAAGCAATTATCTTAAACAATGATCTGACATGAGTCAAGAGGGATCAAATTTCTTCAAGTGGGAAAATACAATGTGTAACTTTTCATTGTTTAAAGTGCATTTCTTAATAATATATATAGTACATAACTTAAATATGTAACTCCAAAAAAATCTTTTGTTGGATTTCAATGAAAACACATATACCAAATAAAAGACCAAACTGTAAAATACTAAGACCACTTCAAACAGTTTAACCCTAATTTTTATTTATTTATTTATAGATGTGTATGATGTTGATATCAACATAAATTGATTAACATAGATCTTCCCATAGTTTGACATGTGTCAACTCCAAGTTGAGCACAAATGGAATTACACATAGGCCTCATACATGTTGTAAAATGAGCCTCTTCGCTCAATAAAATTATGAGAATCATATTTATTAAACAATTATATTTATTTTTGTCATAGTTAATGAGATGTATTTTATAACTAGTAGTAGATGTGAGGCACATCATTATATAAATGATTATAACAAGATAATTTAGTACTTATGGTTTTTTATTATAACGAGATAATTTAGTACTTATGTTTTTTTGAATTGGTAATTGGTTTGCAATCACTTTATTAACTGAAAGTGTAAGTGTTTATGTTTTTGGTTTATAATCACTTTGGTAGTGGGAAAAGTGTAGATGGGTTAAATGTAATTTAGTTGTATTTGGAAGCATGTATAATTTAAGTATAGAATTTCACACATTATGTACATGATAAATCTAGTATGAAGATGCGTATATATAACCTTTATGCACCATCTTTATTTATGATATGAATTGATATTTATATGTATAACATATAGATTAAGGTTAAAAGATCCATACTTATGAAGGCAACAAAATGAATATAAATTTATGACCAAAATACAAAGATACAATGAAACTTGACTTCTATTAATAATTGGAAAATGTTGATACTTTGAAAATGTAGAATGAAAACAAACTAGCTCAAATGGTGGTAGCTTATCTTTGAGAAGAGATGTGACAACTACAAGCCTTCACTAGAGTGAGTTACAATGAGGCTGAAAGGACCTTTTTAACATCATAAGTAATGAGGGAACCCTAAATATCGAAAAACCTAAACCTAGGAGATGAAACACCGAAATGATTATGGGTCGGGCTGCTGGAGTTTGTTTGTGCATGAACTTCGAGGATCATAACTTTTACATATAATATATGTTTGGTATCCTTAGTAATCCATTAAAAAGGTCTAACCGAAAATTACACATTTCAAACTGACCTAGGCTTTGTTTATGGCAACAACCTAAATCTATACCACCTCAAAAAAACATCATTGGCCCTAAAAGTTAATGACCCAAAAACCTATAAAAAACTACCCAGATGAAGAATTGTGAATTGTGCTTTGAGCCAATAAAAAAGATAACGCCAGGTCAGTTCTCTCGTTACTTCCTCCCCCATCCTAAGCAACGGAAGGGTACTAAAGTCAAACTCCATCCTTACTTCCTCCACATCCAAAGCTACGCAGGATTATTAAGTGTCCACATTTGAAAAATATTATCCTTCCTACTACTCCCACCCTTGGAGTGGTTGAATGTAGGTTGGAATCTAAGGGGAATTCCATATTTAAAATTCAAAACTTTGATATGACATTAGTGGAATCATTTACATTTTTCCAAAGCGTTTCGAGAAAGTACTTATCACATCAAAGATTGTGCGGATCAAAATGGCGTAGTGTTTATAATGTGCAAAAATGGTATCGCCTTTTTACCTATCCCTCTAGTTTCCAACATTCAGTTAAAGATCCATATCCACATACGGAAGGGAAATACTTTTAATAGTATATTTTACTTGCATTGTCGAGGTAAAGATGTCATGCAAATATTTTAAACAGTTTATCTTAGTTGGAGTGTGATTATTATGTTACGCAAATATTTTACATAGTTATACGATGACTAATGAATATGTATATTGGGTTGGTTTTATTTTATTTTATTTTAAATTTATAGATATATTATATTTTAGTGTGATTATATGTTACGCAAAATATTTTTATATAGTTAACGATGACTAATGAATGTGTATATTTGGTTGTTTATTTATTTATTTTAAATTTATAGATATAATTTTTATTTTTATTTTTTAGATTTATAGGGTTGAGAATTTGATTTTTCTTAAATAAATCTAAATTAAGATTGATGAAATTAATTAGTTTAATAATTATAATTTATTTATTTATTTTTGTTTGGAGATTTTCTGTTTTATTAAATTGGGCAAAAATCTTATGTAGGTGACAATATTAGGATTTGTTGCTATATTAGCTCCATTTTGTTGAGGAGGAGTTATTGCATCCTATATTTGTTGTGAGAGGATTTATGATTCAGTTTTATACTCCTAGCTATAAAAATATAAGCCCGTACAGGGTATTATAGTGAAGAGAGTGTGTGAGAAAATAAATTGTTGTAATCTCCTGTTGAATAATAAGATTGTCGATGCCTCTGTTTTGGTTGGGTGAACCACGTTAAATCTTTGTGTTATTTTTTATGATTTTATGTGCTGTGTATGCCTTTTAAATTTCCGCTGCGCATTGTTTGCTCCAACAATTGGTATCAGAGCATGTTGTGGAGCTGGTACGTGTGACAAAGACGCCAAGTCTACTGCAGAAGGTGGAGCTTTGCTGTTGGCGCGGTTTCATCAGGAATAGTCGCGCCAATTTTGACCAGAGGAAGGGTTGGCGCGATTTATTTTGGAACAGACACGCCCATTGGCGCGGTTCTAAGAGTAATACTCACGCCAACGCGCCAGGATCCCAATTGGCGTGGAAACGACAGGTTTAAGCGCGCCAATTTTGTGACTTACACCGTTTTTGTTTCTGGCACAGATCTTCCGCTGTCGAGGAAGTGCCAAGTCCCTTTCGGAGCGCCAAGCATTTTTTGCTTTGGAAAAACTGCAATTTTTTTTTAAATTGTAATCTGCAATTTGTACGACAGAGGGATTTTATGATAAGTTAAAGGCAGTATAGTATAAGGCAAAGGCATTTTAAATATTAACTTTATTTATTAACAAGTTGGAATTGGAGATTTTGTTTGTTACAACATGGCAAAAACTCAAAGTGCTCATTTTGAGATCGAGAAGTTCAATGGCAAAAACAACTTCGAGATCTGGAAAGTGAAGATGTATGATCTACTTGTGCAACAAGGCGTGGCGAAGGCGTTGTTTGGAAAAGCCAAATAGCCTTACAACATGACAGATGATGAATGGAGCGACTTGGATGAAAGAACACTGAGCGGTATTCCACTGCGTTTGGCTGATGATGTTTTGTTTAACATTGTGTCAGAGAAAACTGTTGCTGGTTTGTGGACAAAGCTTGAGAAGCTGTACATGACAAAATCCTTAACCAATAGGATTCTTCTGAAGCGACAGTTGTACAGTTTGTGAATGAAGGAAGGTACATCTATTACTGATCATTTGAATACCTTTAATACTCTCCTGGTGCAATTAGAAAGTATAGAAGTATAATTTGAATCATAAGATAAAGCTATAACTTTATTATGCTCGTTGCCCGAGTCATGGGATCATTTTGTTACTTCTATAAGTCTTAGTTCATCAGAAACCCTTGAATTTGATGATGTTGTTGGAGCTTTGTTGTCCAAAGAGACAAGGAAGAGGTCAAATTCAGAAACCTCTACATCAGAAGCAATGATGGTCAAAGGTCATTCTAAAGAAAGACACTTCAGTAGGCACAACGACTCGTGTTCAAAATCGAAAGGGAAGAAGAGTAAGGTAAAGTGTTGCTTTTGTGGCAAATCGGGACATTTGAAGAAGGACTATTGGAAGAGACAACAAACATCTAAAGAAGACTCTTCGACAGAGAAGAAAGAAGCAAACACGACAGATACAGGTTCGGCATCTGGTTCAAGTATGAGTAATGAAGTGTTATCAGTTAATTTGTCTAATCATGATCAACATTGGCTGTTAGATTCTGATGCATCAAATCACATGTGCATTCATAGAGAATGGTTTAAGACTTATAAATCAATCAATGATGGAGTCGTTTACATGGGAAATGATGTCACATGTAACATTGTGGGAATTGGAAGCATCCAGCTGCAAATGTTTGATGGGACAAATAAAATTCTAACTGATGTAAGACATGTACTTGAATTAAGAAAAAATCTCATTTCACTAGGAGCACTAGACACTAATGGATATAAAACTGTTATTCAAGGTGGAGTAATGAAAATTTATAAAGTAATTTTACTAGTAATGAAAGCAAAGAAGGTTGGAAATCTTTTTCAGTTAGAAGGAAGAACAGAGTCAGATCATGTTTCTACGGTGTCTGAAAATGAGAGTAGTTCTATTCGTTTATGGCATCAAAGGTTGGGCCATATGAGCAAAAGAGGTTTAAAGATTTTATCTGATCATAAGTTACTTCCTAATTTAAAATCTGTTAAATTAGATTTCTGCAAACATTATCTGTTTGGGAAACAAAGCAAGCAAAAGTTTATTTGAGTTAGTTAGAAGGTACATTCATTTATTCTTTGAGCTAATAAGACAAAGTTATCACTTATATGAGCTTTGCATAAATTTATCCCCACACTTTGCAGTGAGTTAAGAGTTAACATTGGAAGAACTGATTTGTATTATTCATACTCATATAAGATCAATTAGGTGATAATATATGCTTTTTGAAAACCTTAAATTGATATTTTAGTTAAAGATCTATCAGGGTAAAAAGTTTCAAGAATTAATTCTTTGGAATAAAGGCACTCCTTATTATCAATTTCAAAGATGTAAACATTTTATGGTTGAGAGATCCCTTTACACATAGTGAATTCATTAGAATTGGGTGTTAAAGATATTTTTGGAAGTATTGTTAAAATATTTAAAAATAAAATTTTTATTTTTCAAAAATAAAATTAAAATTAACATTACGCTTTTAAATAATTTAAAGAGTTTATCCAATTATTTATGAAATTGCCATTTTCTAGAATACTATTTTTTTCAAATAAATTATAATTATTCTCAACTTTAACTCTATTTCTCAAATAAATTTATAATTATTCTCTAACTTTAACTCCTCCCATAAAAACTACTATCACTGATACATCATCCATTACGGAGTATCACTTGAGAGTTTATTAATTTAATATAACAAATAGATTTCCTTGATAGCATTAATGCACTAAACCTTTTACGGACTATCACTTGAGAGTTTTTTAATTTAAAATAACAAATGGATTTAGTTGATAACATTAATGCACTAAACCTTATGATTCCAAACATATGTCACGATAACGTTTTATATGTGTTTCAATGGCAAGCCATCTTATAAATTTGCAACACTGAAAATTTGAAATAAAATTAATATTGGAAAAGGTAATATAATTCTCATGGTTATATATATGTTTTAATAATAATTTATTATCTAAATTTGTAACATTAAATTGAATATATCATTTATTTTTTAAATAAATAAATATATATATTATAAATTATAAATATATAATTATTATTATATATATATATATTATATATAATAATTCATATATTTTATTTGCTTATAACATTTAGAGAAAAGTTCATAAAATTTTCTAAATCTTAAGTAAACAGGTGATGAAGTCACTAATATAATCCAAATTTGAAGTAGTGAATTCACCAATGCACTTTTTTATTAATGAGGGTTATCCATAATGGTTTAGGGACTTTTTATAGGTTTTGACAGTAATTAGTATAGACTTATCTTAAGTAATTATCTTAAGCAAATATCTGACATGAGTCAAGAGGGATCAAATTTCTTCAAGTGGGAAAATACAATGTGTAACTTTTCATTGTTTAAAGTGCATTTTTTAATAATATATATAGTACATAACTTAAACATGTAAGCCCAAAAAAATCTTTGTTGGATTTCAATGAAAACACGTATACCAAATAAAAGACCAAACTATAAAATACTAAGACCACTTCAAATGGTTTAACCCTAATTTTTATTTATTTATTTATAGATGTATATGATGTTGATATCAACATAAATTGATTAACATAGATCTTCTCATAGTTTGGCATGTGTCAACTCCAAGTTGAGCACAAATGGAATTACACATAGCCCTCATAGTAGGTTGTAAAATGAGCCTCTTCGCTCAATAAAATTATGGGAGTCATATTTATTAAACAATTATATTTATTTTTGTCATAGTTGATGAGATGTATTTTATAACTAGTAGTAGATGTGAGGCACATCATTATATAAATGATTATAACAAGATAATTTAGTACTTATGTTTTTTTGAGTTGGTAATTGGTTTGCAATCACTTTATTAACTGAAAGTGTAAGTGTTTATGTTTTTGGTTTATAATCACTTTGGTAGTGGGAAAAGTGTAGATGGGTTAAATGGAATTTAGTTGTATTTGGAAGCATGTATAATTTAAGTATAGAATTTTACACATTATGTACATGATATGTATCTACTATTAAAATCTAGTATGAAGATGCGTATATATAACCTTTATGCACCATCTTTATTTATGATATGAATTGATATTTATATGTATAACATATAGATTAAGGTTAAAAGATCCATACTTATGAAGGCAACAAAATGAATACAAATTTATGACCAAAATACAAAGATACAATGAAACTTGACTTCTATTAATAATTGGAAAATATTAATACTTTGAAAATGTAGAATGAAAACAAACTAGCTCAAATGGTGGTAGCTTATCTTTGAGAAGAGATGTGACAACTACAAGCCTTCACTAGAGTGAGTTACTATGAGGCTGAAAGGACCTTTTTAACATCATAAGTAACGGGGAAATCCTAAATATCGAAAAACCTAAACCTAGGAGATGAAACACCGAAATGATTATGGGTCGGGCTACTAGAGTTTGTTTGTGCATGAACTTAGAGGGTCATAACTTTTGCATATAATATATGTTTGGTATGCTTGGTAGTCCATTGGAAAGGTCTAGCCAAGAATTACACATTTCAAACTAACCTAGACTTTGTTTATGACAACAACCTAAGTCTGTACCACCTCAAAAAAAACATCATTGACCCAAGAATTGAGGACCCAAAAATCTATAAAAAACTACCAAGATGAAGAATTGTGAATTGTGATTTTAGCCCATGGAAAAGATAACACCAGGTCAATTCTCTCGTTACTTCATCCACATCCTAAGCAACGGAAGAGTACTAAAGTCAAACTCCATCCTTACTTCCTCCACATCCAAAGCTACGCAGGATTATTGAGTGTCCACATTTGAAAAAGATTATCCTTCCTACTACTCCCACTCTTGGAGTGGTTGAATGTAGGTTGGAATCTAAGGGGAATTCCATATTTAAAATTCAAAACTTTGATATGACATTAGTGGAATCATTTACATTTTTCCAAAGTGTTTCGAGAAAGTACTTATCACATCAAAGATTGTGCGGATCAAAATGGCGTAGTGCTTATAATGTGCAAAAATGGTATCGCCTTTTTAGCTATCCCTCTAGTTTCTAACCTTCAGTTAAAGATCATATCAACATAAGGAAAGGAAATACTTTTAATAGTATATTTTACTTGCATTGTCGAGGTAAAGATGTCATGCAAATATTTTAAACAGTTTATCTTAATTGGAGTGTGATTATTATGTTACTAAATATTTTATATAGTTATACGATTAATAATGAATATGTATGTTGGGTTGGTTTTATTTTAGTTTATAAGATATTATTTTATTTTTTATTTTAGATTATAGGTGGAAATTGATTTTTTCTTAATTAATTTAAATTAAGATAAAATTAAATTGTTTAACTTATTAATTATAATTATAAATTATTTATTTATTTTTAAATTTTATTTTTGTTTATATTTTATGTAATTTGATTAAGTCAAAATGTTTAATGACAGATATACAACATCTATTATTATATTTATAATTATACATTATTATTTATTTATATTTTAAATTCATTTATTTTATTTTTTATTTTTATATATTTGATATCAAATGTTTTAATTGACAAGACATTACAACATCTATTCCATACTAGTTGGAGAGCATTCTCTCGCCCATAAACATTTTATTGAGTTTTTCTTAAGTTAAGAATTTAATTAGTTTGTTTTTTTCTTATTGTAGAAATTTTCGCTAGAGTGTGTTTTAGATATGGGAATGTGTTTAGGATACACTTAATCATTCAAACTTCTCCAATAGGACACTCCGATGAAACATGAGTGCAATGAGTCTTAATTTGGCCGATTGGAGATAGTTGTCACATAATGTTATGTTTAAAATACTAAAAATAATACTTTAAATAAACAAATTAAAAATAAAAATAACAATAACAAAAATACTTAATGTCTGTCATATTTAAAATACTTCAATTTGCACCAATTTTAAATAACTTTATATAGAGATATAAAGTAACGAAAGTAAAAAGAAAAAAATTACCTTTTAGTATGAGGAAAAAATGTAATTTCTTCACTATTTAATATGGAGACGAGTAAAAAGCATTAATTTTTTTAGTATAGCAAAGAAATGTAATTTCTTCATTACATAATCATGGAGATGAAAAAAATATATTATTGATATTAAATAATTTGTAATTCATTTCTAGGTTCAATTTCCTTAATATTAAATCAAATTTTATATTAATAGCAAAAAGTGTTTTTAATGTCAACTAAGTAAAATATTCAATATTCATATTTAATACATATTTATATCTACTAAGGAAATAAAAGATTTTAAATTAATTTTCTTCTTATCTTTTCACTTTCTATAACTAGGAGGTGCCTTCTTTTTATTTTAATATGGAGTTGATATATAAAAAGTAGTTATTAATAGCAATATAGATAGAAGATTGAGAGAATTCATTTCTATTATAATTTCTTTCAAATTTAAATGTATGAGGATATTTGTAATTATTTCAATGCTTAATATGAGTTTGATATGTAGTATTTTAGAAAATATTAATAATAAAAATAATTAAATGTATGCGTACAAGAAAAAAAATATGAGGGAGCATGTCTTAACATTTTAATGTGGAGAACATGAATTATAGCTGAAATGTTTCAATGTCAACAATATACATATTATGCCAACCTAGATACATATTAATTCTAGATCTAACAAGCATCAAGATGGATCAAATCTTTTGAGATGCAAATCTCTTTTAGAGTGAAAAGAGATTTGATCCCTCTCCATGTTTGGTAGATCCACAATTAATATGAATCTAGGTCGAGTATGGGAGAGATGTTGTCACATACCATTAGATTCAAAAATAGTAAATTAATAATTTAAATTAACAAATTAAAAATAGTAATAACAAAGGAAATTAATGTCAACCATATTGAAAATACTTCAATTTTCACCTTAAATTTTATATAACTTTATATAAAGATATAAAGTGAATTGAAGTATAAAAAAATATTTACCTTTATATGGAATGGAATGTAATTTCCTCACTATTTATATAGAGTGAATGAAAAAAATAATTTACTTTCTACTACGAGGAAGAAATGTAATTTCTTCACTAATTAATATGGAGATGACAGGAAATAGTGGTATTGGTATTAGATGATGTGCAATTCATTATATGTTCAGTTTACATGTGATTAGAAGCACTTTATAGACCATTATGGGAGAGATGTTGTCATGTAAAGTTACATTTTTAAAAATAGTGTTAAATATATTTAAAATTAACAATTACAATTAATATAACAAAATAAATTTAATGTCTGCCATAATTTTTTTTGTAACCTTGACCACGACACATCTTCATTCATGCCAATATATCACCTTAGAGGGGGGAGCATTGAACCCGTTGCTTCACCATCAAGGGAGTGCCTTCAATAGAGCACCTTCACCTTCTATTCCAGATCACATGACAATGTCTACATAATTAAATACCCTTCTCTTGCCCCTTAATTTATATAACTTTTATAAATAAATTAAAATAATGAAAGATTAAAAAAAAATAGAAAAATTAATCTTTTAATATGATTCACTAACATATTTATATGGAGATGAGTAAAATAATAATTTATTACTAATAAGTAAAAACTTTCATTCCATATAAATAACATATTGTATATTACTTTCTATAAAATAAATAATTTTAACTTTATAAAATTATTTATTTTCACTTTACATAAATAGAGAGATTTGTAATTTATTTTATTTCTAATATGAAGTCGATAAATAAGATTTTAAAAATATCAACAATAACAAAAAAGTTTAACGTATGTTATAAACAAAATATTTAGATACACATATTGAGTAAAAGACTTTAACATGAAGCATGTAGAGAGATTGAGGAAATTCTTATTCCATCCATAGTTTCTTTTTAATTCAATGTACAAGAGATATTTGTAATTCTTTCAATGTTTAATATAAATTTGTTATTTCATTGTCAACTGTATATATATTATATAGCGTAGATCCATCCTTACTCTAGATCTACTAGGTGCCTCAAGGGATCAAATCTCTTTTCTCTCTAAAAGATGTTTGCATCTCAAGACATTCTATCCACTAAGTTTGATAGATTCAAAGTTAAGATGAATCTAAACTCATTTAATTACTAATTATAATTTAATTATTTTGTTTATTTTTATTTTATTTTTATTTGTATATAATTTGATTAGTCAAATTTTTCATATATATCTAGTATATATTATATATATATATATATTATAATATACTCTAACTAAGTTAAAATGTTTAAAGACAAGACATTACAACATTTCCTCCATACAAGATTATTGAGTTTTTATTAATTTAGAGAATTTAATTAGATTTTTTTATCATCTTGTCCAACAATTTTGGTAGAACATAGAAGGATAACACATGACTGCTAATGAACCTTTAATAGATAAGAAATCAATTTATCTTTTAAGGGTGAAATAATAATTTAATCAATGTAACCATTATTACAATTAATCTTTTTATATTTTATTCCATCTTTTATTTTAATAAACTTATATTTTTTTTAATACGTGGGTTAAAGTTAATTGATTTTATATAGAATGTTTGGAAATAATGACTATTATCCTTTCCACCTAGAATGAACTCATGTCTATTTATATTGGATATTTGTTGTAACGACTTCTAGCTTTGTTGTTGAATGACCATGAGCCATGATGAATACATTGTCCTTTGAAAATAAGTCAAATGTCAATAATGTTATTCAGTTAAAAGGGTTTCATCTTGTAATGTAGCCAAAGTTTGAAACTCATAATAATTAGAACGAGACATAAAAAAAAATCAAGTTATGTTAAGATTAAAAA